>DWPV01005080.1:0-12829 GCA_018251915.1 Urbanus proteus proteus
TCTCATGCTGAGAAACATTTAGTAGTACGGAACCCTCCATGTGCGAGTTCTACTCTCACTTGGCCGATTATTTTATTCCACCATCCAAAGTTGTTACTTATAAGAATCAAGTTCTGGAAACTAATTACACATTTCAAATAAAAGGACTTATTTTTCAGAAAACATAATAATCTTTTCATCTCTTACTAAGCCATAACTAACAAATTCTAGTATCATATCGATTCATTATATTTTAATACATAGGTACGTATATTTCCGCGTATATTCCCGATGTAATCAAGCCAGTAATTTTCCCCAAACGTAAATAAACGTCGTCACCAGTCTAATAACCCCCAACTCGTAAATCAATTTTGGGGGTGAGTTTGTACACGGGATGCGAATTTGTATTTATACAAGTCTTCCACATGGTTTTGTCTGCGTTTATGATGTGTGTTATTGGGATTTTAAGCTGACTCTTCATAGATACTTTTAATAGTGGTGTTTAGTAATGTTTAAAAAACTTTTGGAAATTTCTTTTTTAATGACATTTGTTAACAGTATTAGGCGTTACTGTAGGAGTCCATACTATTTAGTTAAGCAATTTTATCTTAAATTAGGTTTGATATAATTTTGAAATTACGGTGCTGAGAAAAATGGATGGATGTAGTTTATAGAGTAAGTTATAAGTATTTGGCAAAAAAAAAGTATTTGGTTCAATTTAAAACACTAATGAAATTTTGAAGAAAATATAACACTTTTTTTTTATTCCGTCATCCAAAGTTGTTACTTATATGGATCAAGTTCTGGAAAGTAACTACACATTTCAAATAAAAGGACTATTTTATGAAATTATTATCAGTTAACATGTTTATTTATCAAACTTCTCTCCCACTAATTGAGAAGTTCTGCATTTGACGATAAATAACGAATAATGAAGTATAATTTAAAAAATATACCGACAAAGCCCCCAATTTCTTAGTATCAGTATGTAAGGTATATGTAAGGAAAGGGCGAAATATCTCAGCTCGCCCGAGCGCCCATAAAAACATCTTTCGAGGTAGATTCGGGAAAGTATAGCCCTTCTGAGACGGTGAGCTATAAAATCGCACGGGATCTCGAGTGCGTGGGACACACGGCTAACAAGAACTTGACGGCGTAACCTAAAAAACAATGAAAAATCAAAATGTATGAAAAATCATTCCAAAGTATATCGTAATCTTGATGTCTGAAAAACCTTGTAAATTATAAGTATGTTTACTTATTAGACATTTTATGTAGAATTATAATTATTATAAATGTAATGATTTCTATGGTGTAGAAATGAAACTGAGTAGAATGAAAAAAATAAATTCTAATTTAAACTGTAGTGTTATTTTCTGCTTGACAGATTTTTTACTGTATACGAATACACTTGTGAAAGGTACCCAGAGGTTAACGTTAAAGTTAACTACTAAATATTTTCTTTAAGCTAAAAATTCAAAGGATAATAAAAGACAAGAAAATTTTAACAGATTAAAATATAGCTTTTGGGCGTTTTTTATAAAGTTTTTAATTCATGACATATTCTCTGTTTTACCCATTTCTTTACCTACGCAACAAATTAATGTTTAGTAAAAATATGGCTAGGTACTACTTTTCAATTTACAACATTTACTATTCTTAAAAAAGTATAACAAAATCAATTAAAATATTTCCCAGTGTTTACATCCGTGTGTCTCGGGCGGCGCTCGGGAATTTTATTTATTCAGCTCCTAGGGCGGTTAAGAGGTTTTATTTGGTATCTGGATCCCCCCGGCGTTAACATGTTTGGTGCGGGTTAAATTGTAAATTTTGTATTGACAACGTTTTACTTTGTGTACGTGTTTTATTCCGTTAAACGTTCATGTTAATGATTAGACGTTACTTAGACTTGGGCGTTAAGGAGCAATAATATGTCCAAGATTTATTAAGACTTGTTTAGGCAGTCTTGAGATTATTTGGCGTCCAAGAGTAGCAGTGACATACGAAGATATAATAGACATAAAAGTCAAAAATAAATGGGATTAGTTTCAAATAGGATTTATTCCTTTTGATGTCTTACAGAATATTCAAGATTGAATGTTGATGTGTCGTTTCAAAACAAATTTCGAAGCGTTTACTAGGTGAACTTGGGTAAGGCTATATTGATACGAACTTGCATATCAAAATCCTTTGTTCCATTTACAAAAAATCTTATTGCTTTCATAATTTTACTATGTTACGGAATTTCTTTTCATCGTTTAATGTTTGTAGATCCAGAGCTACTAGAAAAACCTTTACTTTAATTGTTAGTAAGTTGGTGTAAAAATATTAATAAGAAAAGCAATTAGAAAATATCTTCATTGTACTACAATACAAACGATCTAAAGTAACTTAATTGGAATTGCATCTTCTACTATACAGAAATTCAATTAAATAGTTTATTTAGTTAAGCTCTTATTATGAATGCATAGAATAGTTTCAAATGCAGCAGTCTTTGTAATCTGATGAGGGAATCAGCTTACGGAGTAATCCTTAATAACATAGCAGTGGACTGACTCGAATTGCTTTCTGAAGAATATTCCATGATAGAATAAGAATTTGGTGGATATATTGAAGTAACTAGTTGATTCCCGCGGTTTCACCCGCGTTACAGAAAAGGCACACATATTCAAACATTAGTAATATACATACATATACATTTTCATGTAAATATGGTAGGCTCCGTGAAAAACAAACAAATTTATGCCACAGCAACAGTACATATTTTGGGGATAAAAAGTATGTTATTCCAGACTATAATCTATCTCTGTACCAAATTTCATCCAGATCCGTTTAGCCGTTCTAAAGTTATAGAGTAACAAACATCCATCCATCCATCCTCACAAACTTTCACCTGTATAATATTAGTAAGATATATATTTACGTATTAAGAAGTATTGTCAAAAAGTGTATTAAACAAAGTTGTATTATTTAACTAAAAATACTTTGATTTTGATTTGCCAAATTTAACTCCGAAAGTTTCAGAACTGAAATAAGTACGATCTGGATCCCTCTACATATGGTTGTCGTATTCGTGTAAAGATCGAAATTCTACCATTTCAAACCAAAATAAAAATATATGTATATTCAACCCACATGTTATGAGAAAAATTGGTTCAATGTGACAACTTTTTTTTAATTAGTATATAATTATTAGAAAACAAAGTAAAGATAAATGTTTATTAAATGATGATACGATACAATATGTATGATAAGAAATGTTTTATATTTAGATACCAGTGTCATGGCTTCCATCTGATAAGTAAAATTGCGAAATAATTTTATTTTGATACGATAAAATATGTATGTATACATACATACTTGTATAATATATGATACCAATTTATACATACCTATTTCGGTGTAGAGCTGCTGTGTTCTGGTTTGTAGGGTGTGGTTTGGGAGACGTACTTATCCGAGGCGTTCCAACTTAATCCTCAGAGGTAGCAACGCATCTGTGGCCGACCTCAGGTAGGAATGGGATCTTATCTGGGGTTGATTGGTGGTAGTGGCCACTTACCAACAGATGGACGCATGCTCGTTTGTCACTCCGACTATATAAAAAAAAATGCGTCGATACTATAATTTCTGCGTCAAGTGTGATAAAATGTTTTTGGCAGAGAATATTATTGATAACGGCTGACAATAAATGTTATATAATTATTTCCATACTATATACGTCCATACAATTAAAATTTATTTCTATCTGCATACAGGTAGGATAGTCATTAAACTTGTCGGTCGGTTTATGGGTAATTTGAAAATATTTTTTTCAAACTAACAATAGGCTTCACTAACTATGTTCAGCTGCGACTTAATCTGATGTTTAGTTGAGATGCAGTCAGAACACATTTGCCACATACAAGTATGTAGAAGCCTAATCATTCTTGTCTATAACATCCGACTCGGATCTTCTTCTGATTCGTACCTTCATCCAGAAATCCCTATTGAAGTAACGTAGAGGATTATTTTCCAAACTTCCAACTTTAAGCATTATTGGAATTTAAAAAATATTCGCAACCACGCCGTACTAAAACCGCTTCGTGTATTACTAAAACCTTTTATAATAATAAAATAGGTATTTTATCACCATTGTGAAACACAATAGGATGTTCTCATTTTTCTGAAGGGATTAAGACAAGACTGCATCGGTCGCCGGGGCTGCAGGGATATTGTTATACAGCCAGCGAGAATCTTTGCAGCGTCTTAAACAAAAGATTAAGTAATAAGCCGGTAATTAGGCTTGTGAGCACTTTATACAATCGTCTGGAGACAGTTGCTGAGTCAAGTAAGGAGGGATCATAAGGAGAGATGATCGCTTTAAATTTTTAAACCGAGTTTATAAAATATTCATTTACGGACTTCAAGATTTTATTTTTATGCAATTTGACTCCGTAAAAAATAAAGTAACAAAACCCTTTCGGCCATGAAATTTAAATTTAGTAATGACTATTCTGTCTGTTAATTACTTGTCCATTATCGCCTCTTTTGCTTTTTAACTGGATTTTTGTTTGTCTGATTTTGTAGTGCTTTTATATACCTAAAGCGATGTCAACCTAATACCTAATAAACACTATTATCAAGTCTTCGAACCAGAACACAGCAGTGCTTAACACTGCAGTTATTAGGCAGAAATAGGTGTGGCGGTGGTGCCGCCGGAGTCGAACTAAAAAGGGCTCTACCACCTTTGAAATATCGTTATATAATAGAAGTAAAATAACATCATTTTTAATACAATTCCTACTCATTTCTAGACGTCACGACATCCACAAGTTGTATTATACATAGTTCGTCAACAGTCGGCTTTGTTTATACACTGGAAGGCATTATTCAAAGTGCCCGAGCCGAAAACCTCAGAGCCATTATCGTAATGTACCAAGTAAAGTATCAACAGTATTGACGTCAAGATGATGTTGAAACGAGTGCGTGGCGTTAAGTGGTGTGTCGTGTGTGTTTGTGCACATCTGTATCTTATTCTGCAAATAAACACTTGTAAGCGAGCGCGTAATAAGTTTAAACAAGATTGAGAGGGCTTCTTTTAAAAATCTCGTTTATTTAGGCGTTTATTATAATGTGCATATTACAACTTCATTATAACTTGTGCTAGTTACAAAAAAAATAAATTTTATATCATAAAAAAATAATACATTGTTACTCTATCATTGTAATTTTATATTTCTATGAATATGGCCTACCAAGTGTTTTATATAAAACTACATATCGACGAGAATGCTATACGTTTACGAATTTAAAGCATAAAATCGACACGGATGTCGGAAACATCCGTTCACTGTAGGTATAGTATTTTTTGAATTTTATACAAATAAATAAAATCTTTTTACTCAATGCATATGAAAATATGCACGATAACTATAACAAAAATGGAATTTAATTTTTTTTGTCTATCTGTCTGTTTGGCTGAGGTATTTTTCTAAATGGTTGGACTGATTTTGATGGGGTTTTCACTGAACAATAGCGGAAGGTGGCCTTACATAGGCTACTCTAATTTCGGATTTATTTATTTATTTAGCATTTATGTGTAAATATGTACTATTTTTTACTTTTAAACGTATATGAAACCGCGGGGATCAGTTATGTATTATTTGTATTTTATGAGAAATGAGAAGTGTGTCCAATTTCGACCATAACGACGAATCTATAATACAGGATCTATAAAGCTAGTAAGTTTATATAATGCCTATCTTAATACAAGCACCGTAAAGCACTCAGTTCCTCGCATTTCAGTTTCCAGATCTGTGGCTCTTTCACTTGCATATTTAAACTGAGATCTAGGAATTAGGGGTCTCTGAAGGCGGCATTACTACACTCTTGAACATTATTAATTGATGCCCACTTCTGAGCATCTGTAGTTGGTTCCTTGTACACTGTGTTGGTATTGTTTGAGATACACGTGTCTAATTCTGAAAAGATAAGGAATTTCTTTAAAGTAATCATTTGTTATTAGATAACGTCATTTTATAATTATTGTCGGTAGGTACTAATTATCCTCATTCCTTCATCATTTGAACTATTTCAAGTGAATTCTCCATTATTTAAACTTTAATTTATCGATGGGAATACCACCTGATATTACATGTAATTCAACGTACACTAGCCTTTTGTGAATTAATTGAGTTGTGAGAGAATTGGATACTGATTTGAAGCATGTGATATTTAAAATTAAAACGGGAATTTCAAATATAATCCATACAGTAATAACGCATTCGTTATAATCTCAGTAGGTACTGCTGAAAAAACGATACTACTGTCCTATTTAGGGTAGATTAGTTGTCTGTGGGTGGTTGTACACATTTATCAAGCAATCTACAGAAAGCTTGTTAGCTAGTTTAAATGCATAAAATATCATTAAATTTAAATTGCAAATTAGCATGGACACTCACATTATATTTACTCGTTTCACCAAATCATTCATGTCCTTCAGTGCTTTGTGCGGTTTTTTAAACAGAAAAACCTCAAAACTTCCGTAAGATTCTTGAACATCAATTTATGCCAAATAACTTTCCAAATGTGCTCACCAACTTGTACTGCCTTTGATTTTTTGTCTTACTTGGATATTGTTAAACCTTTTTACTTTGAAATATGTTGAGACTAACAAAGAAGTACTAATGTTTATCCTTATTTATATTTTTTTACTTTTATCGCATATTTTTATTATTAATTTTAAGATTAGCTAAAAAAATAAGCCATTGCCTATGACTAAAAGATTGTTCAATTAAATGAAAAGGATTGATAACACCATGAATTTCCTTACGTGTATCCCTTACGGGAATTCAAATTCATGTTCGCTCACTTTGAGTCTTCAAATCCACTGACCAGATCATATGTCTATGGCCACGTATTTATATGTAAATGAACGTACACATTCGTTATGTTAATGAGCTTTAAAATTTAACTAGCTTTGGTAATTAAGCGGATTGTTAGACTGTAATTTTCAAATACAAATGCGTTCATAGTTTATGGAGAAAAATACCTAATCTCTACAGATTTAAACTTTCGACTGTAATATCTCATTAGACTTTGTACTTATCGTAGATTCGCCGAAGTTTACTTGCTCAACAAATTGTTTTGTTACAACATTACGGACTAGAAGTATTTCATTGTTAATATTTATTGCTATAATAGTTTAAGGTACCTCCAGTTTATTGTTATAATCAATAATCTTAATCCTTCTCAGTATATTGTCAATTGTAGTTTTATGTTGCTCGGAAAAGAAATATAATAATTCTTAACTGGAAAATATAATTGATGCAATTACTTTCAAGTCACACATTTCTAACAGTTTTTCCTCAAATTAAAGGTTATCTTATTCTATGCGGTTGATAGTGTGGAACTTGTTTAACCACAGTGAAGTAATTAGTAAAGTAATGATGGCATCATTAACGAAACTGATGCATGCACCTAAGTATTTTAATGTATCATATTAAGAAGCATAAATAAAATAAAATTGGGAGTTTCAATTTTCGTAATAAATTATACATTATCATTACTATTATACATATTGCATAATATTTGTTCAATTTTAATATGAGTTGTTATTTTACGCAAAAAATGTTTATCATCATACCGTGTTGAAACAATTTGATAAGATACACGCCCATGTCATGTTTGTCTTACTTATCTGTTGCGTTAATCTACATCGTGTTCCTGCTTATTTTTAAGTTACTTTGCTTCCTCCCCTTTGCAAACTATTCAAAGGTCCGATTAAAATTATCGGAATATCCTTGCTTAAGGAAGATAAGCGTGCTATCAGCTATCTTGTGGGTGAGTTTATTATTAACGATTTCTTTATCACAAAGTATCCATAAAGATTTAATTATTTCACTTATTAGTCCGTTTCAATACTGGTTCAGGTATTATTTATTCTAGTCCTGAAGGGACCTTATTGTTCCTTAATGCCCAGATAAATTTATTTTGGGATTAATGTTAACGATATTGTTGTCCATGGAAAATAATAATAAGAATTACAAGTCGAAGCGCAGTCTCATTTCGCAATGGTAAACTGACCCGCTCCTTTAGCGGCCCTAAATTTCTCCTTTCCGCTCCCCCGGGACTATCCGCCTATTTCCGCTTCGGTACCGCGACCGCTCTACTTGTCAGGCGAAATTTGGGTCACACCATATTAGTTATCTGTGTGCAATACGCTTAATGGTCAATAAAACAAATTCCATTATCGTGCTCTCGTGCTTAGAATGAAATTTTTACAGAACTCGAGTTGTCGAAGACGTGACGAGTTGATTTATCTATTGTTGATGGGTTTTATAAGGACAAAGATAAATATTTTGTCTAATTTATTCTGTTTTTTTTTATCAAAGTAAAATAACATATTTTTAGTGCATTGTTAAGTTCGACCAAAAATCTTGTAACATATTTGTCGCCAATGTTTCAGTCAAATAACATAACATAAATGATTTGTGCGTGGTTAAATGGTTTAGATGCGGCCAATAACTAATGTAAAGTGGCAGTTTCACACGAGAGCGGGCATACGCGCTAATTGATGTCAGAGTTTATTTTAGCGCTCAGTTTCGAGTACAGTTTAAAGTAATAAACGCCGAGTACGCGGCAAGCACGGATCGTTATAAGGTTATCATTTAGTTCATTAAATCTGAAATGTTCTTTATTATAATGTTCATAACGGTTACTTTTAACATAGATAATTTTTAATGCCCGAACTGAGCAATCGGAATAAACATACTCGACGCTTCTCTAACGTCACGGCTTTCATGAGTCTACCGCAAAAACCTCAACCAACTGATACATTCATCAAACGGAGCCCGCTTCTTAATCCGACCGAAATATAGAGAGCCACACAACGTCTTGCTAAATGGAAATACGCGGTGGAATTCCTCAGCGAGAGAAACGATGCCTTGTATCGTGCCTGTACGGTCCATTTTAGCGGCAGTTCACGGTCTAACGTTAAACAAGAGTACAAAACGTGTGATCTGCATTAAAGCGAGCAACGCTTTAACAACTTCAACGCAAACGCGATACGGTGCACATTCGGGGGGTCGTCACAATATCAACAATATTCGATCTGACTGAGAGCGTGCCAGTCGCCGTGCGGTTGAGCGATTTATCGCCGTGGGTTTTTGTGTTAAGGTGAAGTTTTGTTTGTCCTTTCCGCTGACATGGGACAATAAAATTATGGCCGGCGTTTGAAGACGGGCGCTCTGGCTCATTTCGAGGAGTGATACCTTCGCCTTTGTTGATACAATATTCAAACGCATCGAGTTACATTGTTCCGGTAATGTTGCTTTTATTGTACGTTTATGTTATATTATGTATCAAAGACGGTATCCGGCTTGGAGGATAATATTTTAACGAACCATTATATTCTAAAGACAGCTTTGATTTATATTGTTTTACTGTTTGTAAATTAGTTCATTTTTTTCTATTGCAATTTGTTTAATGGCACAGGAAACTATAAACAAACAATAGATTATTTTAATAAGCGAGCTGACACCTCAATCGAGATTGAATGGTGTTCATTACTGATTGATTATGTATTTTATAATATTATTATAGTAACAATGGCGTTATCGGCGGCCACTTGGTGGCACGTCTCGGAGGCTGCATGCATTGGATTATTCGAATCGTTTACAACATAATAGAGAGCATTAGTCCGATCCACTTTTGACATCATTATCTGTGTAGCCGTTTCACGATAACCCACGAGGCGCTCCCGCCCCGCGGGCGTGCCGAGCGCGCGGGTCGCTCAGTCGCGTACGACGTCGCTCAGCGCGCGGTAGTGTCTGAGCCGCCTCCGCCAACCGTGTCACAAGTGTGACAGACACCTTTTGGCGGGTACCAGAGCGCGGACGTGATGTGAATCGGTATGCGCGTGCCGTCAACGCAACGCGACGCAGTGAAATCACCCAACACTTGGATTGCAGTGATCGGATCTTAGGATGTTGTAGTACTGTTCGTGTTGTTTCACTATAGGTACGGATGCGGTGTCCATGATGTTGACTCATGCGTGACGCTCTCGATCGCACCGAATGGGATACGTTTGTTTGTTCGCTTGGATTGTTGTGAACGGATAAGAATTAGGTCTTGTTGATTAGACGCCGTATTTCAAGTTAATTGCCCGTACGGCGTGTAACGTGCAATGAAATTTCTATTACGTGCTCTACGCCACCGTTTGAGTAACAATACCAACCGATATATTGCACATTCAAGAACACTTGATAGTTTGTTTTGGTGTATCAGTAAATATTCATCAATTGGGTTAGATAAAGGGCGCTAATAACGAATAAAAACATTTCTGGTTTTAACATTTCTAAAATTTAAAATCTTTATCAGATTTTTAAAATTTAGAAATATGATTTAATAAGTAGGTACCCTATACCTTTATGGGTTCGATGAATCATGAGTGTAGATGCTATTTGTAAATAAATACATACATACATAAACATAAATTAACTAGGTATATCGGGTCGAAAAAAATCTTGTCGGGAAATACCCGTTTCCTATAATGCCATGTTTGTTTTTGGTTGACCAATTACGCGCAGTTATATTTAGTTCCTTATTCAGCCGCTGTGGCGCTGCTCATCTTTAACTGATTAACTTAAGGTTAATCTTTTTATTCAATTGATTGACAATTTATTTATGCGCTATAAATAATAGATCATTATAATTTTTTTATTGATATTTGCATCCTTTGCATTTGCATCCTTGATTAATACAACGAAATACAAAAGTTTTCATAAATCTAGAAACAAAATTTGAAAAGAAAAAGGAAAACAAAACAAGAATATATACTTGTTTTAAATGTATCTTTCCAGACCTGTCTGAAACTCCAAAAACATAAACAATAAAATTATACTTCGGTAGTTACCTATATTAATAACATGCCAATCAGTTACAAATTAACTGTATTGAACAATTGATAAAAGAAGTCCGATAAAGTAGGTAGGTTACTGAGGGTATGTTTTTCCGCACAAATAGGCCACTATCGGGATTACGTAACGGTATCAAACGAGTCGAGGTTACTGATTACTTATGATTTTCATGGGTATTTCTTATAATCGCGTTATTATGAAACTTGTGGGCTATTATGCATGCAGTACCTAACTTATGGTTTATAAACTAACTGATATGATTGTCACCAGTCGTTGTATTCAGAACTAGTTCTTAACCGCGGCTTTGCTCGGGTTAATGTGCACATACATGTACATTACCATTTATATACCGGTTAGGATTGTATGCTTTACATATAGTAGGTACAAATGAAGTTCATAAATAATAAGAGGCACCATGTATAAAATAAAAGAATGAATTTACCTAAGATTATAGGTATAAAAAATATTTTTCTTTCCTGGGAAGTAGTTTCTATTTTCGAAAACAAAGATACTATATGTTTTTTCTGGCACCCTGGCAATGTATCTGCAAAAATTCACGACGATCCGTTGAATAGTTAAAGCGTGAAGTTACAAACAAAAAAAACAACAAATATACGGACATTCGCATTTATAATAATTAGAATTTTTACTTGAAATTCATGCACCGTTTGTTGAAGTTGCAGATCATCTGATTGAGTAGTTACTGCCGCCCGTGTATGGGTGTAATCGACCCCACAAAGATTGGAGTCCTACTCGCATCTGAGGTCGTTCACAGATGTCCCTAAGGACTAAATTAGAGCGCCGCGTAGATATCTCACCATTCAAACAATAACACGATTTTCGCCTCAAATCTCCAATAAGGACTTAACGTATTTTTCCATAAATTTTAGGAATTACAAACTTTATTATTTGTAGGAATCTATACATTCACATGTGACAATTCATACCAATTGCAAGCGTATGGTTATCAATTACAGTTGGTGATTGTAAAGAGAGTCTCTACTAACTGCTGTATATTTTCAGTTTCAGAAAGTAATATTTAAGTAGAATATGCCTCTTTATAGCAACATTGCACTGTTGCAAAGGAGATGTTGCCATGAATTCAAATCTGGAAATTTCTCCCGCAACATTCCCGACCAAAGTCGGGATGCTTGTGGATATTTTAATTTCAAATTTTAGTGACCAGTGAGTGCAGTCGGGTGAATTTGAATCTCGTCTTAATCTTTCAAGAGTAGGAGTCGGAGTTGAAATGACATTAAAATACTCAGAAATTCTAGCAACTGCGCTCTCCGTGATTTTATCTCGTTTTATGACCCCGTCTGGGTTGTGTTTATCATGAGCCCCCTTGAGAATATGAAACTTGACAATGGTGTTCCTAGAAAACGTATTAAGGAATAAAACTTTGAGTTTTTCGTTCTGTTGATTTTTTAAAGCATTTAAGAGATATAACTGATCAGATTAGCTTAATGATCAAATGCGCTTTAGCCGCTTTAAATAAATAAATAATTTATGTGTTAATAAACCATATTTTTATTTATTTATATGACGTGACGAATCTTAAATTGCTTCTTATCACAACTCATTATGGTATTATAAAGAGCAGAAACCGTTTATTAAGAAAAACCCACCAAGTCTAAACAAAACAAAAAAGTAAAAGTACCAATAGGGGTACAAACGTTATTTGAGTTAAAGAAAATATTTTTATATTTTTTAACTTGTTGCATACGTTTTAATTGACTTAAACGGAGCATGTGATCGAATGCGAGTGACATAGCGATCACAATTCGACCTCCACTCGAAACTGGGTTAATGTAGGGTAAAAGCCGGATAGTTGCCCCACTTTTGGGAAAAGCTCCATTACTGAAAATTAACTCGTTATTATGAATAATAAACAATGTATATCAAAAGATAGGTCTTTCATCTATTATACAAGCTGGGTTTTGTAAACATAA
>DWPV01005081.1:0-12828 GCA_018251915.1 Urbanus proteus proteus
TTGAAAGCGTCACAGACAGACAGACAGACAGACAGAGTTACTTTCGCATTTATAATATTAATATTAGTAGGGATTTAAACGCCAATTTTTTAAATGTTTCTTCTCCATAGCAAAAACATCATTTGGCGGTATAACAAGAGCAGTTACAATATTTTTATTTATATTACTAGGTACTTGTACCTAGCTCAAATTCGGAGGTACAGTTGCCACAACTATTTTTAACTAATAATAGTACCTAATGTTAGCGCGTTAGTAATCTGATTTAGAGATGACTTCCTTATAAGTACATACTGTGAAGTATACTTATCCGAGACTTTCAAACTTAGGTAGCCGACTTCATAGTGGGACTTTACCCAATCTTACGTACATACTTAATCGTCGTACGTCTTAATCAGTCGTAGATGCACGTACAGTGTTTCTCAAATTATTATGCTAAGGGACCAGATTTTACCAGGGACCAAAAGATCTGCAATATGTTTTTGCTTGTCCCGATATTTTTGTGTATCGTTTATTGGCGGACAATAGGCTGGGAACTAATGTTTAATGTTGTTATGATGCCCTTGTGTTTTAAGTCTCTTGTCGCAGAAAGATCTTGATTAATGCATGTAACCCTGAAATGTACACGTATTCAAGCACCCACTTGAGAACAATACGGGGTAAAATGGTACCCCTGGGTACAATCAAACGTGACTCGCCGGGAACTAAATAATTAATGGGTCTTTTTTGTGTGGCCTTATCATTGTTGGTATGTAATACCTACTATGATAGGCCTTGAACATAGTTTACAAGTTATGATGAAAAGATACCAGTTTAATTTAAAAAAAATACTGTGCTTCATTCTGTGCATCTTTCACGCGGATCTATGCGCATAAATATGCATTTTTTAATATTTAATAATTTGTCTTATTTCAATTAAAGCTACGCTCATGATGTTAGTAAAGGGAAGGTAGTTATAGTATCTTTCTTCAGGCGTCGACCAAAAGGTCGAAAGGGTTAAAAACCCTGAACATAGTAAAATTCTGTCGTAAAAGTTATTCAAGTGTAAAGTAACATTCGAGTGTTCAGTTCTTCTGACAAATAGTGATCACTATTGCCTGTAACCAAGTTAAAGTAGAAATGAGGTTCCATCTAGTATCAGTTATAAATGCATTGGGATCTCTAAAGGTAAGGACTAAGTTTGAACGCCTAATATACGACAAGTACTCGTATCTCTCCCGTATGATCTTCAAACTAGAACATATAGCTTAATATTACTGTTATAAGGCATACTTAAATGTGTTTCGTCTTTGAATCTTGCAAAGTTCGATCACCTCTACAACTTATAATAACGTACATTTAGGTATATTGTATAGTTCTCCCGTCGCCTAGACCCGAGGTAACTGCCTTTCTTGGGGGCTAATAACGGAGCGGTCCAATTTCCTGCGCTTTCCGCTACTCACGAAATAATGACACTTCGTTAAAATATCAACTATGTTGTGTACCTTTACTTTGTTATAAAGTATTATGTTTTGGTGAGATGAAACGAGACGAGCGGTTTGAAGATTTCTTCATTAATTTATATTGGTTCAGGCTACATACTCGGACCTATTTATTTGATGTGTTGTTCCTCGTTGTCCCTTGTTATTCTCACTTATTAAATATAACGTAAAGGACTCCTAAACTTATTTTGTGTTGATTGATTATGAAATAAATCAGAGTTTTACTAACTGAATGTGTGGTAAAAGTGTGTTAACAATAATGTCTTTAGGATTATTAACTAATCTGTGGCTAATCGCAGGTAAGCCTAACTTTAATCAAACATGGCGTTGATTTTATTTGTGTTTATGGGCGGCAACCACCACTTACCATCAGGTAGACTACTAAACTGAATGGCTTATGGCTCAAATTATCGCATTATTATTATAGGTACTTACTAAAATCGTTACTTACATTACTAATGTGACTAATGAACCATAATAAGCAACATGTTTTCCTCGTTAGGACCTCGACGGTAAATATGTTTGTTATTGTTTGGTATTCGACAGAAAATTATATTCGTTGACACGACAACCCGGGAGTAAGGAATCGAAGTAAACAATATTTATTAATAACATTTCCGCGTGCAAAAGCCAGACAAATGTATGCGGAATTTAAAGCTGATATTGTGGTCATCTTCTGTTCATGACTGACCCATGACTGAGCAAGGGGTCTTAGGGAGAGGACATCCAAGACACTGACAGCACTGACTAAGTACGAATTGTAGACTTCATGCCTTTTTTAAATCTTTTTTTTTAATTATCCTCAGTCGTGTACATAGGTACTAGGTCTTCAAGGTATTTTTTAATGTCTCTTTGAGGTAGGCTTTTCCTAATGGAGGTTATTGCCATCGCATCTACATGTATTACGCGCGTTGGTGACCGTATTGTTGATGTTACACAGTAAAATGATTCTTTCCACCTCCCCTTTTATCCCGTAATAGCCTTCTACGTTTGTGGGAAGAGACAGAGTGGTATCATTCAATACCGACAACATTACTCCTACTACAACTTACACATCTATAGTATTACAAATTACAGATGTACTGAACTCGAATAAATTATCCGGCAAATTGGCCATCTGTATACCAATTGGATAAGAATAGGGCCATTATTATTGTCGTGCATGCAACTGGAGCCAAATAAGGCAATTGCAAATCCGGGAACATTGTTGATTATCTAAATGTGCTTGTACCTAATGGGGCGCCATTTGCATTTCCATTATTAGAGCTTGTTTTGGATTACATGTTACAAATAACATCAACATCATAATTAATTTGCTTACAATTAATAATGTGAAATATTGGATGGATGTTTGTTAATTAATCACGTCGAGACCGCTGAACGGATTTGTATGTAATTAGGCGCAGAGATAGAGAAAAATACGTTAACATAACATAAAATAAACTTGTATTATATTTTTCACACTGCTAGCATAGCAATTACCATGAAAACTGTCGATCTATAAACTTAAAATATGTAGGGTTGAAGGCACAGGTCCTTAGCGGTTAAGTACGGGTTGGTACGATGACTTCAAAAAATCTTTCTTCCGATCAAGAAAGGTTTGATATGATGGGGAAAAAATCATTAGTAGCGCAACCAACACTAGTATGTAAGTAGTATATTAGTATGCCTTAAGAACCATTACGTATTCCACATTATACCAATCCAGTTTACTAGTATTTCATTCTAGTTTGTCCTTTCAAGTTATTTCGATAGCCAATTTACGAAGGCCACGTTATCAGCCCTTCAGATCAGGCCTTGCTAGTTGGCTCGTACCGTTCCATTGTAAGCTAAACAGCCAAACGTACCCTAGAGGGTTCCAATAAAACTAACACCATTGTTGCCTATCTCACATCTGTGCCTAATAGGAGCAATCGGTTTACAAAGTTACAAAAGAATACACTTGGAATTCACGTTTGGGTAAAATCGAATAAGGGCAGTCTAATTTAATCTTGACTTGCTCTATTAAATACATATCTAATTGGATAATACTTACGAATAACATTTTTTCTTGAACATTGTGATGTGATTTGTGTGATGAAAAGTATTAATTTGATTACTTTTCAGTTAGTTGTCACAACATGCATGATTTTTTTTCATATGAAAAGTAGTAGATGAGCTACATCTGAATCACAAGCCTTGTTGATCCTGATGTATACCTACGTTTTTAAATCTCTCAGATAAATAATGTACTATAAGTAAATTGTTATATCCAACACACAAGTTCAATAAGTTATACTCAAGTTAAACCAATGTCTCATATAGTGTGTACACCGTTTATTAACCGGAACCTTAACTAAAGTAATTATGCCGTCACCATGTGCTCCTTTATGAACTCTTGATGTAAGGGTAGACTATAAACGTTATATGGCGGAGCCGGACTTGGATTATATACGAGTAGACCAGTGGCTTTCAACGTGTAGCGTCCTCTGGGATCGCAAAACTAAGACGTCGAAAGACTGAAGCCTTAGTGATAACAAGTAATAATTAATGTTTATTGACATACTAGCTTTTGTCCGCAGCTTTGCACACGTTAAATTACATATAAACCTTCCTCTTGAATCACTCTTTATGTGAAAAAAACATCAAAATCTGTGGCGTAGTTTAAAAGATCTATGTATGCATAGGGACAGACAGCAGAAAGCGACTTTGTTTTATACTATGTAGTTTTATTAACAAAATGGAAATTAAAGAACATTCCTGAGTATTGAAATATGTAATTATCCGATACTTAATTATGAGAATAACTGAAACTGTTACAATTTAATATTTCTAGCAAAATAAGATGCAAGTTAGCAACAACGGGACATTTTAGGGAGTCGCGAAATTCTTATAAAGGGGGTCATAACTGCCGAAAGTTTGACAAACACTGCCATAGACCTTTTCATTGAGTAAGTTACGCATTGACATTGTGAAGGGCGGAATCAACTTGACATTGATCCACGTTGGCCTGGCCAAGGCTGGCTTGGCACGCAATATGGTAATCCGGAGTTCCGGAGGCTTGTAGGGAAGCGTTTAACAACGCGCCATACAAATAGTTGTATTTTTTTTATTTGGACGTTCGTCTTACACGCAATGCTTGAAACTTTTCAGACGTATAATGTAATATTTATGTAATTTTAAGGATCACATTGGTAGTCCAATTTTTAGATCTAAAGTTTTTTTTATTCGTCTGTTTTTATAATATGGCGTTGATACCTTTTTATGGCGTTGGTACCTAGTAAAAATATTTAGTAAGATTATTTTATAGTATAGGAGCAGCAAACGAGCGTGGACCCGATGCCAAATGCCACTGCCATCCATAGAAATTGTTTCTACAATAATGTAACTAGAACACAGCAGTTTACAACTGTTCAACATTATATTATTAGGCTGAAAAGGTGTGATGGCGGTGCCGCCACCCATACTTTCACTTCAACAATATTTTCCCTCACTTTTTACTCTACAGAAATCTACACATACTTAAGAACATCTACTACATATCTGAACAATGTAGGTACAGGTATATGAATAGGCTATACCTAGGTCACAGACCCTGACTCGCTTGCCGCAGCGATGACTCAGCAGTAATAAGCATGACCTTTACACCTGCAAGCCACCTTGTCAGACTGCCTGTATTTAAAGGCTTAGGCTATCTACAAAATCATGCTAAGTCATAGCAATTTTATTTCGCAGTCCATTTGGCAAATTATTTTTCGGCTTAGATAGGTACTATACTTCGTAAGTTACCGCTATGTCTACGAACGTGTCTTATCTAAATAGGTTTAATCGTTTCCAAAATGAGTAACAACAAACAGAAAGACAAGAAATATTCAAATGAAAACCGTAAGTAAGAAGATGTTTTTCTTTTACTGCCAAAACACCTTTACACTTTACGTATAAATAAATGACCTTAACTGAATCTTTCCAAAGAAATACAAACAAATGAATCAAGCATATTTTTTTCTAGAAAATCATATTTCTAGAAAACAAACGTCTTGAACCATAGAGTTATTATACTTAGAGTGGGAGAGCCATTGGCACGCCTGTCCGTGCGAGAGTCCAACAAACAGTAAAACAGGGAAGATGACAATGTGCCTATGCATATGTTCGCTTAATCACTTTATTGCAGAGATTTATATATAACCAAGATTCGCCCGTTCCATACTTCAGACGCGCGAACCTATGTTTGCCTTTTAATGAGATACTTTCGCTAGACTGCGGCTCGACACAACGTGTGACAGAGAACAAACTATATCAATTACATACTGCAAGAGCGAGATAACTGTAACTATCACTACGCCATCTTTTCTTCAGCAGTTACGCAGAACGTAAACAGTTTTTGAATGCGCAGGGCCTATCTAGGGTTGTATAAATCTTTGCTTTATTGGACTCGGTAGCCTCATTTGCTTTCTTCTTTTTTTCGATTGACACATCTTAGGCTGGGTTCCTTCTCTAAGTATAATAACTCTATGTCTTGAACACGGGTTGTTTGACATCTCGTCAAAGCGATCATGAAACGAACTTCCACAAACATTGCTCACTGGTTTACTCGGAATTGTGGCTAGATTTATTTAATTCATCCTGAGTCACGCAACAATTTGAGCGACATAGTTGCCACAATACCGGTTGAGGTGTCTGAGTACCTACCAGTTAGGTTCTGGTAGGATAAACGCTGTCCATTCTGCGTGTCTATCTATTGTATGTACATCATTGTATGACACTCAAAGTTTATATGTGAAACAGTTTGTTATTCCAACCGGTTCGCTGCGGAAGTCTGTCTGAAACTTTGCATGAAACGAACAACGCATCCATGACATGCAGAAAATTTTATCCTCGAACTATTTTTGTAAATTTAATTGTGTCCAAGTCTCTTTTAGCCAATTCGTCATACATGCGTAAGATAAAATATTAATTCACCTAAATACACCATTTACAAAAATATATTTATGGCCTGTTTGTGGTTTATTACTTATACTCGTAGCTGATTCATTCAATAACAATCATTTAAATAAGACGATTCAATAAAACCTCAAAATAATATTTTGTTATAACTTAATATGCTATTCAATGTATAAGCAATAAATATCTCATTTTTCGAACGAAGTCGAACGAACGAATAATAAGTCATATTGCTATGAATATTTTGTGTTATTAGGAACCCTATTTTAGTTTATGATACGCGAGTTCTTATTGTATGTACATATTACATGTTTTTAAAGGTGGTAGAGCCCTTTGTAGTTCGATTCCTACGACACCATCGTCACACCTATTTTTGTCTACAACAGCAGTGTTTAGCGCTGCTGTGTTCCAGTTTGAAGGGTGTGACAAGGGAGACATACTAAACCGAGGCGTTCTGCGTAGCAACGTATCTGTCGTCCACCTCAGGACTGTAATCTTATCTGTGGTTGATTACAGATGTCCATCGGCAGTAGTGGCTACTTACCATCAGGTGGACTGCATGCTCGTTTGCTACTTCGATGTTTAATCTGTTAGAAACATAGACTATGTCCGATACATACAAAACCTGTCTAACGATATTGCACACATTCAAACTGCATATTAAAAGAGCACTCACACAAACGAATTTCTACATTTTATATTATTATGTCATAATCTAGCTATGTTCGAAAGATCACAAATAGAGACATAAAAGTGCGTGAGAAAATTAAAAACTAAATACTATACCCTTTCGTGACTAGAATATTAAGTCCCACCCACCGGGTCGAGCGATTTAATCCAGTAGTCAAACAACATATTGGTACAAAACGTATGCTTGGGACGAGGGTGCTATTATTTAAACTTTTGTTTGTTCAGGTACATCAAACGAACCAATAATAAATAGTTCTTCGGTCGTTTTTGGGACTGAAACAAATAACGGTATTCAATAAATTATTGTATACTTAGAAGAGGAAACTTATGAGCCCTTATGTATGCCCTTGTGGGATACCTCAGAAAGTGTAATATATCTAATTGATATAGACTTCCGCGGATATAAATATTAATTTTTCTATTTTATACATTACGTATTAGCATAATGTAGTCATTTGAACTTCAATTTGTCGCATTAACCTTGCTTATAATTAAAGCTATTTCGGTAGTGCAAATGATATCACTTGCTCAATTAACTATTAGTAGTGATGATACTATAATTGTTGATTTACAGCAATTTGTGCTATTTAACCTATACAGAGATCATGGTTCAAAATTTTCTTTGCTGTTTAGTTACATAATTTAAACAATACATCATATTCCTTCAATAAACCATACATTGTTCCATCAACTAGGTAGTATAGTCAAAATATTGTGGTCCCGGGACTTCAATTACGAGAGTTATTATACTCTTCCATTTCCACCGAAAGGAAAAAGCTACTAGCTTTTCCGTTTCGGTGGAAGGGTGTGGGTGCATCCTAGTTTACATGGACGACAATCAAAGTCCACAGGTATGGCAATGTTTCCGCAATAAACTTATCTTTTCTATGTGGATTTGGTTGCAAATGTCTACGAACACACTTTTCCATGAAACGCAAGAATTTCCTCTTAAATTACATGTTGCGATGGTACCATGGTCGTACCATGTTGTTTCTATCACCTTTCAAAACTTTGATGTATGAGTTTGTTTTCGGGAACACTTAAATAAGCACTGTCTACCAAACTTTCTTCACTTAATTCATATTGTTTGTCGTCTCACACCCTACTCCAAACTTCTGGAAACATCGTTTTGTCTTGAAAGCGAAAACTTTCATTAATTTGTGCGGCAACTTCCTTGTTCCTGTTTCGAGTATGTTTGTTGGTCCTGGTGCTAACTTACACGTGTCTCGCATAATAATGGGTCTTGGGAGAATTGGGATAGTTGTTGAACAATTATCTGAACAAAAAAACAGGGATAAAATTGAAATGTTTGACACGGCCATGTTTTAAAATGAGTTTCGACTTTGTTTTTTTATTTGATGCCTAATTCTTTGATATCAATAGAAAATCACAGATAATTTATAAATATCTGTGTATAAAATTTAAACGAATTTTGTCCGTATGTCTTATGCGAGTAAAAACTTAGAAACCAATTTAGCCGTTCCAAATGACGCAAATGTGGAGAATTTTTCACTCACATCGTAGACATATTAGAGGAAGTTTTTATCGTAGAAATGTTGAGATTAATGCTAATAAATTGAAAATTTGCAGTCGTGTATTCGAAGCGAAAATTTTATGTAATCTTCACCTCTTTGAACAGTCTTTTTTCATGTTTCATGTTTCTCGTACAGTGATTTTCTTTTCGTTTAATCTTTCCTTTAAAGCTACATTTCCTCGTTTTATTGTCTTGATGTTCAAGAGACGGTGGCAAATCGCAAATTGCATGCACGCTCCATGCATAATAAAGGTCCGGGGACGGACATTTCCATACCGCGTCACGTCGGGGCAAAAAGATAGGGCACATGTCGTGTTAATATCTCATGTGGAGACAGTATTTGGAACGCGTGTGGCAAGTAACCTTGACTTTGGTGTACATTTATATTATTTATCGAACGGTTAGGTGTATGTCTACGGATCTCTTAAACGTAAGTTTAGTTGAAATAGCCAAATTAATTCACTCAATTTCTTGGTAATAGTCAATAGATAAGTAACAAAGGTCTGAAGTAAATAAAGTAAATGTTCAACGGTATTGATAAAGGACAATTTAGTCTGTTATTCCTAAAAAGAGGGGAAGTTTCTGGAAACCTTTGCAAGTTATGGAAGAAATTTTAACAACTTATTTCAATCAAGTTTCAAATCGGTTCAGCAGTGATTTTTATGGCTCACGGATAGATCCTACCAAAGTACAATCATGTGATGCAGTTGATAAAAACAAGTCGTTAATAGCGCTGTGTCCCACTTCGCGGACAGATCCAATTGGTACAAATTGTCCGGTGTCCGGCCGAATTGCAATGAATGCGCCGCACGCACTGAACGTGGGTGACTGACAAATGTACCAACATAGATGCGTAACCTTAATGTGTGTTTGATTCTTATTTTTTAGACGCTTTCTACTTTAATTACCCCACAATAGGATTGTATTGCTTCTGTAAATATCTGTTTCGGCGGGAATCGAACCCGGGATCCACTGGGCGTCAGACCGGTATGGCAACCACTCTGTCACCGGGTCGTCGGACCAATAACTAAACAATTTTTGTAATTGTGAGGCGCGGGGTTCGATCTTTGACCAGACAAATATTTAAATTTTAATTTAGATTTTTTTTGGGTTTGGGTGATTTTTGTATTCGTCTTTGTGTGTACATAGCACCTACTACACAGGAAAATATCTAATGTAAGTTATTATCAATGGTAATATGCATATACCCAGGGCCGCCTTTAATCTTTACGGGACCTTGGGCATACAAAGATGTTGGGGCCCCATATGTCCTTGGCAGGCCACTATTTTATTAGCATAGACAAAAAAATCGAATACTGAGTAAATCAATTTATAAATTCCTGTTCCGTTGTTACTTGTTGCTGCGCGCCACTTTGTTAGTGATTTGTCAGGAAATAGGGGCCCCCTAGACCGCGGGGCCCTGGGCAAGTGCCCATTGTGCCCAGTGGGAAAGAGGGACCTGCATATACCACCATATACCATCCCAAATCTACCATATTTTCATTAACTATTAAAGAGACATACTTCGTTTAATGCTACGAAATATTTGTTACATATGTAAAAAGTACTTATAGTTACAAAGGTACTATGTTTATTTAATAACCATTACATGACACCAACTTTTCGTAATAGCTAGGTATTGTCCTATAACAAACTTGTCCATACTGTTCGTACTAACGGTGATACTTTCGGCAACATATCTACTATGTACTAAGTAAATGTAATACTTTTGGTGACAAAAGTACTATGTACTAATCATTACGTACTAGTTACATATAGTTACGAGTATATGGGTACAAGATATTAGTTTCGGACTCGATGTAGGCAGCCAGTGTTAGTCCCAACTCGTTAGTTTCCCTCGCATCGTTTACCTACGAGAGTTGGTCCATTAATGGCTGTAGTTGGTGTTTATGTTGCCAACTTGCTTGTTCGGATAGAACCGTTTTCGAATTTCAAATTCAAATTACGTTCTTAAATTGACTGGAAAGTGGATAGCAAATTAATTTTCAATGGCAAAATATTGATGGGGATACATACAATGTGTATGTAATAAAACTTTTTATTGTAAGAAATACAAATAAATACCTACCTAATTTTATGAAATAACTAGCTTATATCCGCGGTTTCACTCGTGTTAAAAATGTAAAAAAAGGGAATACATAGGTAACTCCCCGCTCTCCTGGCATCGTGTATACTCATATGCATTGATTAAAAAATGTTACTTTGAAATCACAAACAGACACTTTAGTTTTATTTATTTGCTTTCGAACATATAAGTTTTTTTACGATACAGTAGAGAGGTTTGCTGGAACATTGTTAAAATTCATCGTTTTTGTTCCGACCTTTAAGAGTGGCCTCAAAATCGGAATGAATAGGCCGAACTTGTAGGTGTGAAAGATTTTCTTTTTGCAAAACATTCTATACTAGAATCCTCTTGTCTCATTTACAATAGTTCCCTCTTCATTGAAGAGGCTGGCGACTGAGTCGGCGCTTGTTGACCTAATCGTAGGAGGAACAATTGAGAAGAAAGTAAAATGCAATTTAAATCAAAATAAAATTTGACAATGGGTTTAACAATCTTTCAATATTTTTTTTTACCAATTGTAAACCAATCTAATCCCCCAAACAAATACGTAACATAACTGTATTATTACTAACGGACAAACAGGTGGTATATTTTCTAGTATTTTCAGCCTTGTTTATTAATCCAAAGACTATATGTATAGAGTTAGTATGATATTAGTAGATTTAGTTTATTTTTGTAATTGCAATATTTCCATTCCTGAGTTATTAATTTAGATGCTTAGTCTTGTAAAAAATAATATTCTGGAAACTTCATCTATAATTTTCAATTTATTATTCTGTGACCTCGTCACGCCTGCAATCCCACCTACGTACCTACATTTGTTTTTTCGTGTTGTTCATCTATTTTTTTTTCTAGGTACTAGTTTTACTACTGCTGCAAATATATAAAAATATATTGCAATGTTCATTATCTACACATATTTTTTTCAGTTTAATTTCAGCAATATTGAGAATCCCTACTTTGCCTTTATTGGCATATTTAAAAATATGCTGTATATGAAACAATTTTCAACTAATATTGAACTTGCATTTCATATTTATAACTACTTTTTTTAACAGACCTCAAAAAGGTAGATAGATAGTAGTAGGTAGATTCTCAATCCGAATGTATTTTTATGTGTGTTTTACTCGATTTCTATGTGACTTATGAACCGTTTTGAATAAAGATTTTTTTTATAATAAGCCAGTTTTGCATAGTCAGTAGAAGAGGGAAGCAGGGGAAGAAGGACCTGCACGAAAACTTAAAAGAATTATTTAAGGTTTTAAATTTCAAAAATTTTAACAACCCATTTTCTGTTGTCCACAGCGATGGAGGGCGGTGCGTGGTGCGCCCGCGACATCTCGCTGCGCGCGCAGAAGAAGTTCCTGTCGAGGGTCGGCGGCGCGGCCAGCGCTCGCGCACTCATTCTCGACGAGCATGCCGCTAAGCTCCTGGATCAGGTAGGGATTTTAGTGTATAACGTTGCCTTTAAAATACAATAAAATAGTTGAGTCCTTTCCAAAATATCTGCAATATCCAGATACATTTCCGTTACAATTTTTTCCGTTGCAATAGTTTAGATTGCCAGAATTAATTCTGTCAAATTTGGTTAAAGTAACTGGCTGTATCCAAAATATTTTTCACTTTTATGTCTGGACGTACAGAAATGAATTACTTGCTTTAAATGAAAAGTAAAACATTAAAAAAAAACATTACAAGATTACAACGCTTTCTACACTCGTAGCCCCACAATAGGATTTTTTCCTGTGTCGTGGGTGCCATGGACACACACATACACGAATACATAAACACCCAGACTCAGAACAAAAATCTAAATTCATCATTTAGATGTCTGTTTGGCCGGGAATCGAACCCGGGACCCATTGCGCGTTAGACCGGTAGGGTAACCGTTCCACCACGCGGGTCGTACAACAATCTTAACTATAAAATATTTACAAGCTCGTAAGTATTGCATTATGTTTTCAAGGTTGTGCTAACATTATACTCTCACACAAGCGTAGACGTCAACCCTTTACTTGCTAAGAGAATTATCAATTAAAAATCGATGTTCTTCTCCAAGTTCCTGACAGTGTTACGCGAGCGCATCGAGAAGCGCGAGGCGGAGAAGCTGGTGAAGCACG
>DWPV01005082.1:0-12827 GCA_018251915.1 Urbanus proteus proteus
GTTCGAGACTTGAATGATCTCCTTTGAAATTGCTGTTTTAATTTAATTATTTCTATGAAGTAGGTAGTCAAAATTTGTGACGTCACACTAAGGAGGTAACGTAAGGTAAAAAACCATGAAATTCGTGTGAACTAATTTATAAATGGACTTAGGGTCCACTAGGCAAACAATCAAAAGTTAAAATTGATTAATTTATGAAAGAATGAGTTTTAGAAATGTGATCAACTATGACTTAGGGAGGGGATAAAACAATAATAAATTCGTGTGACGTCATTTAAGAACGAATCCTAACACTAGGAAAAGAAATCAGCAGTTAAAATCGGTTAAATAATGAAAGAATCGATCGATTTAACGCTGCGACCAGTCGCAACACAAATAATCCAGCGCGGCGAGCGATTGTCTTGATCCGGCACGGAGCGTTTGTTTTGAGCGATGGAGCGATTTTGACGTGCATCCGGCACGTGTGTGAAAAGCATAGCGGGTTCCGTACGACAGTCCTACCTTCATGAACGCCTCGAGGTTGAGCGCGGCGAGCGGGCGGCGCAGGTTGTCCGCGGCGGAGGCGGCGGCGCTGGCGTTGTTCCGCAGCGCTGAGAGCGCGCGCAGCAGCGTGCCGAGCGCCGTCTGGTTCGCGATGGGCGCGTCCAGCGCGTCCGCCAGCCGGGCGAGCGGCGCGCGCGCGTGCGAACCCATCGCCTCCTCAAGGATACCCGACTGTGGATGACAAACATCAGGTAAGATAGCAGTCAAAGGTAAGCCTATAAAAAATACAAAAATAAAAAAAAAAAAAACGTTCTACACTCGTAGCCTCACAGTGCCATGGACACACACATACACGAATGCACATACACCCAGACCCAAAACATAAATCTAAATTTATCATTTAAATGCCTGTCTGGCCGGGAATCGAACCAGGGACCCATTGCGCGTCAGACCGGTATGGTAACCGTACCGCCGCGCGGGTCGTCAGATGAGATGATAGTTTTTTTTTCATATCATTAACCTAACCAAAAGGCAGGCGGGCCACCAGATGGAAAGTAGTCACCGTCGCCTATGGATATGTGCAACACCGGAGGAGTCGCCAATATTTCGCCAGCTTTGTCGGAAGCTCTTTTATATTGATTTTTAATATTGATATTGGTCTGCCAGTTTACTATTCTTAAGATAGAATAAAATAGTGGTATAATGATGTTGATTAATAGATACCATTTTTATTGGTGTACGAAGACATAAAAAAATCACATGATATAAAAATTTCGGGCATTGTATGTACATCTTAAACGTATGGTACTCGGACAAAATTATATTCACAAAGATTACATACAGTAGACAAAGATTAGATACAGTAAAAACATACAGGTAGATAATTAAATACGGTATCGTAATGAAATATACCCAAATAAATGTTTTAAATTTTTTCATCTATAAGGTCATAGTTAAGTAACATAGTAATTAAAAATTTCCATAATTATATCGTGCAACGAAGATTTTAATTTTCTTTCATATATACGAAATATTATTAGAAGAATAATATTCTTCATTCTTACATACAACTTTTTTGCAGATATAGCTTAATCCTGTTTGTTACGACTTCACACTTTAACTACGCAACCGATCGTTATGAAATTTTGCACACACATAGTAACGGGTCCAGAAAAGGACATAGAGTACCTTTCATCCCGAAAAAAGCGTACTACTCTCGAGGGATAGAAAAGTAACTTTTATACCTACAACATACACACTTCGATACCTACGGCCTCTTTGTGCGAATGTACACATAAGCGCAAGCGAAGCTGCGGGTTGATACTAGTCAGGTATATCTCACCTGATTCTTCACGGTGTTGACCAGCGCCGCGAGCTGGTTCCCCGCCTGGATGCTCTGCAGCATCGCGTTGTGCAGGTCGTCATTGCCGAAGAGGCCCACGCCGATGGCGCCGCAACACAGCACCGACAGGATCATAAGCGTTATCTGAAAATAGACAGAAAAATATTTGTAAACATTTGTATGAAGACAACTGACAAAATTTTTGATTACCAAGAGGCCTATACTGTCAAGTGAATTAACAGGATGCCATCTATACGGATAAATAAAATTGAAGTGTCTGTTTGTGATTTTAAAACTAACATTTTTTTACTCAATGCATATAAAAGTATACATGATACCAATAACGAAAATGTAATTTAATTTTTTCTGTCCGTCTGTTTGGCTGAGCTAAACGGCTGGACCGATTTAGACGGGACTTTCACTAGCAGATAGCTGAAGATCTAAGGCGTAACATAGGCTACTTTAATTTTCGAAAAATCATTAGCGCGCGCGCCATGTGCATGCGGACCCCCTCACGGGAACGCGAGGTGTTACTTACGTTTAGATAAGGATTCCTTTTTACTTTTCAACGAGGATGAAACCGCAGGGATCAGCTAGTAAAATATAAATATGAGAAACACATTAACATATCAAAATGTCTTTGGCGTTCCCTAATTGCAAATAGCGTCCGGTATTGCATACCGTTAAACCATCTGCAAGCAGCTGTTAGCGTTGCAATTGATCATACAAACCATACGATACATCCTATTAAACGTTTGTTAACACCTTTAAATCCATTCACACTAACACATTACATTACCAAGTAAGAGCACATAACCAAAATAAAATAATTCAATCCACGAATCATCAACACATTACTTTTAGCTCTGCATAACCGCTACAGCTCAATCCACGGATCGTTTTAGAACTTTTAGATGAAACAAATGTGGATCGTAATGTAACATGTTACTCATAATCGCTTCCTAGTTCGGCGACCATCGTATAAACACATGTTGGATCAGTCGCCCCCGATCCTGTGAGAAGCGTTTTGATTATATTCACACATCTATTTTTAGTTTATTGAACAGCGATATACTCTTATCGGAGAGTAGGTTACTCGAAGAACCGCGGATACGTAGATCTTAACCGGTCAACAATGTTAAGAAATTTAGACGCAGATACAAGTTAGATGGCAAATATCCAAATTTCACGCATGTTTCTGAGTATCTATCATTATTATATCATATGAAAAATTAGCATTTTCGACTTGTCAACTTTACACGCCTGGTACGGATTTAAACATCAGGTCCGGCTGTAGTCACTGGATAGCAACCGTTAAACCTCTTCAAAGACCTTACAAGTTTTTTTGAAATATCTGGCATAGGTTAGCCAATAGTCTTCCTAATAGAACCTCACATGAGCATTAACTTATTTTTCCCTCCAGATATTCCTATTAAAACAAATCGATGCAGTACGATCCAAGCCTTCCCTAATCATGTATAAAACCATTACCCACGATGTCAATGAAATTTTGCAACTAAATCACGTCTCATCAAAATATACCTTGAGTGCAGTGATACTCCTCGGCGGGCGTTGCTTCCGGTCGCAGCATCTCGTCAGCAGGTATATGAGCAGCACCGTCAACGTCAGGATCAGCCACGCGCCGGGTATCGAGCCGAGGATCCCCAAGCTCTGTAAACACGTGAACAGCTCTCAATATATGTACATACTATTTCATTACGATGTGTTATAAAATACAATGCTACAATATCTACAACTCATTTCGATCTGCAAACCATTCATTAAAATCCTAAACGACTTCTTCGCTATGCTTTGCTTCTGCTTACGTATTTGTGATATATGAGAACATTGAGGTCTCTAAAGTCTATTGAATAATTTTGTACATAGAGATATTTAAAAGTAAGTTGAGCTTTTAATTGAAGCCTACTACATTATATACTGACGAGGTTAGTGTTTGAAGTCTATTGCAGACAAATGAGTAAAGGTTTTTAGACTTTTTTGTGACTTGTACACAGAATTCTATTTGAGTAATTTGACTGTGTCTGTATATATTGGATATGTAGGTACTAACTCGTTCGTACATCTGAAAGCACTGAATTAGCTCCTATTTAAAATGTATTGAAACAATACATCTGTCCTCTACACGACCTACCGGCTTAAGCTACAGACTCTCAAACAAGTCTACTACGCAACACACTAACCTCGAGGTAGATGGGCGAGTTGGGCGCGAACGTGTCGTTGACACGGTGCAGCGTGACGTTGATGTGCGGCAGCGAGTGCAGCAGCCGCGAGAGCCGCGGCGGCGTGTACTCGTCGGACGGGCCCGCCGCGCCCATGCCCGCGGTTCACACGTACACCTGTTAATGACAAACAGCTGATTTACGTTAAGAAAAAAGAAAAAAAAGAAAAAATAAAAAGAAAGAAAGAAAGGATGGAAGGAAGGAAGAAAGAAAGAAGTAAGAGAGGAATGAGGGAACAAGAAATAAAAAAGAATGTCCTATATTATTCTGTACAATTTTAACACAATACAAGTGACGGTAGGTACCTTTGTACCTTCACCTATATCTGGCTAAGAGCAAAGTCAAGCGCTGGTGTGTTCGAGTTTCAAGGGTATGCTAAGGGACACATGCTAGTTATCCAATGCGGAACGCTCCTGCGTTTAACTCAGGTAAGAGATAAGACTGACCTTATCTGGGATTGGTTAACAGATCTACATGGGACAATGGCCACTTCCCATGAAGTGCATTGTATGCTATAAGAAAGTATACTGACTTTTCGTTTGCTCACATCGTATAAAAAAGGTTGACTAACTAACCCAGCACTCGACTATAAAGAAAAGCACACCCACTTGGCCGATTTCAAGGGCTTAGGTTATTAACCCACTGTTCCTGTTCCACTGTGCCATCGGCCTTGTTGACACAACCGTCAACGTCGACGTAACATTATAATTAGCCGGTCTCGATCGCATCTGGCAAAAAAGTCACGCATCGACCGCGTTGTCACGTGTCGTGCAAATGTGTTCGATGCTTACGCGGTTTTTAATAAAAACAAACACCACAAGTAAGTGCCTACTACATTATCTAGGTACGTTGTACAGGGTGTACTTTATCACTGAGCGTGGATCGATATATCCAAAGGTATAAGGATTTTTCAGTGATACTTAAGTATCTACTGCTCTAAAAATCTAAAAAAATACGGAGATAAGGTGCTTTGGGGTAATTTTGGATAAAAATAAATTCGGCATAATTCCGAACACGACTTTCTGTTTACATTGTAACAGTTAGCGTCCGATTTGAACTCAGGCGCAGGAGTTGATGAACATAGCATTTTTAACCTAGAGTAGACACATCATGAAATTGCTTTTGGTTTGGAGTGATTGAATTTAAAAAAATCTCTCGGCAGGTTCATCCTCTACAAACGTACCAAACCTTTCCATTTCTATCAATATCTTTTATAAGAAACGAATTCTGAACATTACTGGAAAATTATACTTATAGAAACTTAAGTAATTAAATTTTGTTACTTCATCCATTCCCATTGATTTCAATACACAATTACTCATATAAAAACACCCTGTATACGCAGCACGTTCAATTGTTATATTTTATAGTGACACAAGCGATTTAACCAACTTTCACCCTTATTATTTTACAACTAAGTACCATAAATGTGACTTTCTGAACTGTTGCGCCTATCTATAGTGCGCATCCATATTGATCGACAGTCATAGCCGTTATGTATTCAAAGTAGGCACTTAACACTTTACGACATGAATACTATTTTAAATGAGATATTTTATTGATAGATGACGGTATCGTAACAAATAAACATGCATTATTCACCGCGCTTATGGTTCAGATAAAAATATAGCTATGGCGTTTTATAGGTATCCATTTAGAAACACGTTATTCACGTTTTGCTGGAAACGCGCGGTTCCTCGTGGCTCCTATACTCTTATACCCCTTCAACAAAAATAAATGATAAACCATGACAATCAAAGATGTAAGACGTCTAGTGGCAACACATACGCGATAGTGTGCTTCGGAGCAATCGGGGGACATGTGAAACTGTCAGCCCCGGATGGAACTTTGGATAGCAGTTGTTAAATTAGAGAAGCGCAGAGAACGCTCCAAACTTCTCCAGTTATATTGAACAATTGCTCAGCATTAGATTAAAAGGTAAGATTTGCACGCTCCAACCAACTCAGTTATTAGTTTCTTATGAATATTTAACGATAAGGAAGCTAGCTAAAAGATAACCCTATGTATCTCCGCTCGTTCAAGAGCACTTAGTCTTAGCCATTTAAGCCCTCAGTCGACTGTTACGATACCCAGACGAATAAAGGGAGCCACGTTTAAGGCATATATGTAACTATGATTGGCATAATGGTTCTAGACTGTGTGCGTATGAGCCCCTTGTGTTAACTGCAAGCGGCTAGCGCCGAAGCAATGTCGGTTGACTTAATTTTTCAAGAGATACTTGGTATTTATACTGTCATTTTGGAACCAGTACCTAATTGGAAAAGGGAGAAATTACTTTTATGGTACCGCCACTCAGATAGATATAATTTAGAAAACCAAAGTTGTGGGAACTTACCGCAAGAGAAGATATTCTTGACACTCACGACGCCATGCCGTGAACAGTCCAAGTTATCGTGTCTCTACCGGGAGCACATCTGTGGACAAAGAGGAAACATTTATTAATTAATCTGGTTAGGATATTAATAGACCGACATCCAGAGCCGAACTGCGAAGAGAATAAAACTGGACCATCTACTCCAATGTCTTTTTCGTATATGCCTAGTGCAGCCATTCTCAGTTAGCTCCACGGAGCCCTGGGGCTCTGTAAAGCCTTTAAGGGGATTCCGCAAGAATACTCCCATTCGATTATTTTTTTTATTATAGTATACACTTACATTGTGATTACCCATTATAAAAAGAATGCACGCAACTTTTAATTTTACTTTGGGGCTCCGTCAAAAATTTCGCACATCAAAAGGACTCCGCCATCACAAAAGTTTAAGAACTACTGGCCTAGTGTGTAAAGAAATAAATCTTCTGTGCAAGAAGCAAACTATAAAAACGGTATGCTCGTTGTTGCTTTCATAATAAATTAATTAAAGTACTTTAATTTCGTTTCAACGTCAAACATAAACAGTGCCAGCTGAAAGCGAAGAAGCCTTTGAAGTTGCTTCTTCCAATCACAGCTACTTCATTAGCATCATTAGCGTATATCCACAACGTTATTTAACGTTTACATTGCAATCATACTCGCAAACAGAGGCGAACGAACCTCTCGGAAGCCGCCGAGAGGTCTCAGTCTCCTGTGAAGAGGAATGCCCTCCTTTACGCTTGAGGACCTACTGAGTGAGTCTACAAATATGTAATGACTGAAGACTGTGCAACTAATGTGTGGCAGTAAATAGTTGCATGTGTATTTATTTTATTTTGTAATTTATTTCTGGTTATTAATTGGTTTATGCTTTTGATATATTCATATCTAAGTCGAATAGATTTCCCATCTATCGTTTATCACTGATATATTGTCTTCGCTGATGCCTCGGTTGCAACAAGATAATTACGCTTTACACTGTATCTTTCAATTTTTTTAGTCTAACCTAGCAATAAGGCAGACGGACCACCCGATGGAAAGTATATTATTATGGGAAGTAATTATCTATAGGCATGATGCTAATAGTTACTACCGCAGATTTATCATTTGGGCTTGACACAGATTTCTACCGCCTTCGATTCTATTTGGGCACATTACAAAACTTACAATAAAACTGACCCACTCAACGAGAACAATAATATCAGCAACAACTGATTTCACCGGATACTTCAGTTATCTAAACGGCATCCATTATAAACTACGTTCAGTATCGCCGACATTAAATTTCATACATTTGGCACACGACGACGCAGAGTAACGCGATAAGGATCCCATCTCGTGTACGTTCAACGTTAAAGTTTAAACGTGCCTTTTAAATAAACGAAACTCGAAAAGCGAGCTTTTTGGAGAAAGTACCGCCGCTTGAATATAAATATAATTCATGCGAAGGTGGAACACGGCCGAGTTTTGAGTTTTTCACTAATTACTAAATGTAGGTACATGTTTTGTGACTACAGTTCTGAACAATACAAGGTTGACTGGAGGGTGCCTCATTTTTAAATCCGCCATACTAAGACATAGAAAAGAACAATACATATAAAGAAACAATGTCGATGAATCTTTATTTTCAGTAAAGGTAGACACACTATTTATAGTGATGTGAAGTAATCTGGACACACACGTTTGAAATGGAAGATGTCTCATCAGACGAAGTAATTGTGCCTGAGCGAATCTTAATAACACTTAAAAAAATCTATAACGAGATGTAGGATCAGACACAACTGTAATATTAATTGATCAAAAAGAGACCAAATAAATTTTGGAATTTTAAAGGAATAATAAATATGTAGAAAATACTAATAGAATTACATCTAAGATATTTGGAATATTTTGACTTTATTCCGTAAATCTGATTGTATAAAAAGAATCGCGAACAACTTCTGAAATAATATAATCAAACAATACAGATAACTAGTATCGCTAAAAATAGTATCCAGTACATAAACACATAGGATACTAGAAGTGATACATATTCACATAAGCCATCGAAAGCTCATGACTCACTTCCCACTGAAACCAGTCCGACTAGTGATTCTCGCTGTTTTTGCGCTCGGTCCGTCAAAGGAGAGACATTAACATGTCAATAGTCAGGTGTACTGGAGGAAAGTCGGATGATTCATCTTTCTCTCTCGGAATTTGCAATTTAATTTAATTTACAAGTGAGATTCACTAACAATAGAAAAAATCTGCATATTACAAATAAAATTAGCCTTAAACATTCTGGAGCGCAGTTTACTATTTTCGCCATATTTAAGTAGACTTTAGAGTTACTGTTGATCACTTTAGGCACAAGTTAGAGTCATTATGTTAAATGGCTCAAATGCTGGAAACATTCTAAAATATACTTAAAATACGAAATCGAAACGAAAAACGACATGACATTAAAAGTTGTGAGCTTAAGTGATATTAACATGACAGATCAACGCATGAACAAATTGTATCACCACATTATTTGCCTAAAAATTTGCCAGATCCAATATCCAACATAACATTTCGCCATATTTAAGTAGACTTTAGAGTTGATCACTTTAGGCAAAAGTTAGAGTAATTATATTAACCGGCTCTCTTAAATACGAATTCAAAACGATATGATATTAAAAGTTGTGACACATGACAGATCAACGCATCAACAAAATTGTATCGACACATTTTCCCTTAAAAATTGTCAGACCAAACATCCAACATACAAACAAAAAAATCGAGCTCAACTTAGCGAAAATCCAGCACTGTGATTACAGTTGTTAGCGCAGTAGAACCTTCTGAACGAGGAAGTGTGTCAACAAGCTGCGGTGGTTGACGAGCGGGTCACCGGGTAATGGCCAGCCCCGCCAGCGAACCACCACTGTTAGCGGAGTCATTATCACAATTTATACAACTAGACAGCTCTTTTGTTAGTGCTGAATCTCTTTGTCGGTGGAAATGTTTACGGCAAAAAGAAGGAAAGGAGTTTCGTACTTGTAAAACTAAAGAAATGGGTTGGTTATTTGACGTCACTGTGGTGATATTTATTATTTTGTGTTATTTCTGCTTCTTCATTCAAATTGTAAAATACAGATTTAAATAGAATTTTAATATTACCCCCATTGAAATTTTAATTCATTCTTCAATGCGAAGGCAAAAAGTATAACAGATCCAATTCTCATCTTCGTATTTAATAAAAATGTCACAAGGCTAAATCTACTTTTTCGTTATACAATTTTTTTATCGCAGCAATATCGTGATACAAATTGGTACTATTGGCAAATTAATGGAATGTACAGTCGTTCCTGAAGATATCATTATCACTACATAGTATAAAATAAAGTCGTTTTCCGCTGTCTGTCCCCATGTATGCTTAGATATTTAAACGCATGCAAAGCCGCGGCCAAAAGCTAGTTACTAAAAAACATCGACCAACTCACGTCATTGAAACTTATAAGTTTTCAGTTGAATCGATATACATTACTGATGAAAACTTAAGATAACGAGAAGGTTAGGTAGGCAATTTAAATAATTCAACATAATTATGTGATAGTTAAGGCAACATGAAGTACTCTTTTTTTATACGAGACCGGAAAGCCCTTTTAAGTCCTTTGGAAAGCAGAAGGCATAATATTAGCATACAATGATCTAATACAATTTATAATAACACGCCACAGATTAACTAAATATCGAACCGATTGCATAAGAAATATAACAATCGATTGAAGATAAAAACAACTACAAGAACACCTAAAAAGGCACGAGGAAGAGGTCGGTTGCACAATCGACACCGTTACCGCCCGAAGGTGAGGCATTGTTGTCGTAGGAGCATTGAACCGGTAAAACTTCGGGATGCGTCGTATCTCCAATCAAATATAGATTACCATAGCAATGGATCAACGAACGAAGTTTCCAGTACATTAAACCCATTAGTGACGGCCATCGGGCTCATCAATGTAACCTTTGTGACTGTTGGCGGCGAGGTCAGCAGTATTGCGCGTAGATTAGAATCGCAAGGCAAAAAACTTGTCTTTATAATGCATCTTTTTATCGGACTGAAGAATGGTTCATCTTCTTCTTAGCCGAGATTAAGCGAATGGATAGGAAGGAAGTTAATGTTCCTGAAGCTAGTACCACACTATAAGAATAATTTTACAAAAAACCGCCTGCAGAAGCCGCTGCCTATTTTAAGGGTTTAATCACTTGATACTGCTGCTGCTACGCTAATGGGATACAAAAATATTCAAGTTAAAGAAATATACTATTACAGCATCGGAGGAGCATCATAGAACTGCATTAGATTTCTTACGTGCTCTCAACTTACTTACTTCTACTGGTAATTGCAAATTCGCAAATGCCAATACACCTTACGATTTCGAAAAAGGTGTGCTTGAATGGAATTCGCACCGAGCGTGGGATGGCGAAATTTATAAGACTAGGCACGACTCACTGCAATCTACTACACCACAACCGCAACCGCACAGTTATAATGGACTAATGTGACATCGAACCCTGTGTTAGAATTTTCCTTTATGTAACGTTACAGACGAGCGAACAACTCACCTAATATTAAACGATCACTGCCTGTGAATATCATGATATAGCCATCCCCAAATACATTTAGTCCTAACTGCGGTCCTACAGATGTGTGATAAGCCCCGAAGGCCAAACAAGAAAATCTCGGATTAATCTCGTCCCTAAGTCCAGCCATAAAACCAGATCACAACAGTACATACCACTACTGTCATAAGGCAAAAAAGTGTAGTGGTGGTGCTTCCAAAGTCGAATCACAAAATCGAATAAGTCGGTTCATCGCCACCTTCAAAATTATCAAAAAATCCATAAATATAACATAGAAGTATTACGTTAAATCGATCACAGATGATTTGTTATTCCTAGCGTTAAAATGAAATACTCTAACCAAATCCTCTACCACAAAAGTACTACACAGTTAGTTTCATGAACAGCGATTTTTCAGATCATTACAATACTGATGTCGTTACAATCCCGTGCCAAAATATTCAGTGGATGGAACAACATCCATGTTCCGCGCCAAGTATTGCATGCTCTTTTAAAAATGTTCCAACTATTTAACTACCTAAATCCTAATTATTATAAATGCGAAAGTCCGTTTATTTATTTGTTTGTTTGTTTGTTTGTAACGCCTTCACGCCTGAACTTCTCAACCGATCGTTATGAAATTTTGCACACACATAGTATGGGGTCCAGAAAAGGACATAAAGTACCTTTCATCCCGAAAAAACGTACTACTCCCGAGGGATAGAAAAATAACTTTTATACCTACAACTTACTTTGATACCTACGGCCTCTTTGTGCGAATGTTAGTGCGTTGCCTAACATTAGCGCGAGTAAACGTTATCATTGTTAACTATTTTATAAGTCGAAATAAGAATATTATACTATGTATATAGTATATACTATCTTATACTAAAAGAAAACAAAAATATTTTAATATAAAAATTTAAATAACACTTTATCCAACTCTCAATAGAATATCTAGAATAATAGTAAAATTAAATTTCCTAGATCGTCTACTTGAGCGGAAACCTTTTATTTCACTCGTTTGCCTAGGTCTTTGTTAACTTCAGCTTGTTTGCAGCGAAGTGGCAATGTTGTTAGGCACTTGTTGTAATTGGACAGAGAAAGCGAGTAGCTATGAACATTTCTGAATCTTACTTATATAGTTTAGGTGGCATTTAACAGTAAAATGTCGTTGGGTTATAAAATTAAAATAAGTCTTTAAGTATGTTTAAGCTAATTATAGCTTACTTCACAGTTCATAAAAATATACATAGTAGAATCTTCCGTGGTTCAATTCTGAAGAATCGCGTAAAAAAGTATACACGATACCTATAACAAAAACGCAATTTAAAAAAATTGTTTATATGTCTGTTTGGCTGAGGTAATATTCTGAACAGCTGGGGCGATTTTGACGAGACTTTCACTGAAAGATAGTTGAAGTTTTAAGGCGTACCAATGGCTACTCTAATTTTTATTATTATACGACATTATTACACGACAAAAGTAATAGCGCGCGTACGTGGCATCCTCGCAGGATAGCGGGATTTAAGTTATGCTTAAATATGTATTCCTTTATACTTTTTAAATGCGGTGAAACTAATAGTAACTTTTCGAATCTAGTCTGAACGGGGCAGAAATGCAACCGAAGTATCCTAACTCAAACCTCAAAAGTATCAACGTATATTTGTTCGAAATCTATTAGGACCTTAATCTTAATATTTAATAATAACAAATATCGCTTCACACTCGTTGCCCTACAGTAGGATTTTCTCCTGTGTCGTGGGTGCCATGGACAACACACAAGACAAGGACACACACCCAGACCAAG
>DWPV01005083.1:0-12826 GCA_018251915.1 Urbanus proteus proteus
TTTCTTCAGCAGTTACGCAAAACGTAAACAGTTTTTGAATGCGCAGGGCCTATCTATGGTAAAAATCTTTGCATAAATTACACTAACTCGTACCTAGGTGCTGATTACACAGGATAAAAAGGAATGCCTATTATTCTATTATAGAGATATTTAATAAATTACGGAACGATTTAAAAGAACTTCCCAACCCTATCAATTAATTTGTGATATAAACTATAAATTATAATTATTAATTAGCACTACAGAACAGAAAAGTGATTAGCACTGTATCATATGACAATTTATAATAATTAATTAATTTTGACATTTTTAAAATATGTAATTGTTCATTTGCACGCCTTAAAGGCGAAATAAGAGCACATTGTAATATTTTCTAACACCAATGTATGTATGTATATATGACAAATAAATAATTATGAATAATGTATGTGGCCAACCAACACATAGATACTTAATACAAATTTCATTATATTTTTTGTCGGCGAACCAAATTATGAGCGCGACAAAGCCTATCCACAATCGGAATGTAATTACGGTGAAATGAAAATTTAAAACTTTCACACAGGCATTTTTGTGCGATAATGTAATAAAGTTGCTTTGACATGAAAATTGCACGGGTGAAAGTAAAACCGTCTGGATAAAGGCTTTAGTAGATTTTCACATTTTTTGTACATGGATTTCCTCTCGCGATTACGTCCATGCATTTCCATCTGCAGTTATTATTATTAGTAAATGTAGTGGATAATTCAGTATTTTAAATAAAACAATTGTTACAGTCGAGGTTTTTTTGATAACTAAGAAGGTAACATACGGGTGACAGTATGCTAATACATTTGCGACAGCCTGCACCGGTTATGCGCGGCGGCTGTTTTGATTTCGGCCATCGCCAACGAAGGCTTGCAACAGCTGGCGAAACTCGGTGATGGTTTTTTTTCATATTATCGAAGTAGCGAACGAGCATGCAGTCCACCTGATGGTAAGTGGCCACTGCCGACCATGAACATCTGTAATCAACCCCAGATAAGATCAAGATTCTACCTGAGGTTGATCACAGATGTGTTGCTACCCCTGAGGACTGGGCTGGAACGTTTCCGATAAGTATATCTCCCTTACCCCAGACCCTTCAGACCAGAACACAGCAGTGCTTCACACTGCTGTTATAAGGCAGAAATAGTTGTGGCAGTGGTGCCGCCGGAGTCGAACTACATAGAGTTCTACCACCTTTGGTTGTCGGCGACCGCCAGTCCCGCTTGCCGTTTGTCATTAGCAATTAATTTATACAGACACGACTTTGCGTATCTTGTTTTATTTTATTTTCTGCGAAAAAATTACCTACTTCACAAACATTGCTTAACTTTAAAGTTATATTAGTCAGCGAAAATAAGGACCGTCTATTCCATCTCCGATTAGGTCTATGGCGCCGCCCGTGGTGCGTCGGCTTTACACACGATTAACTTTTTTATTAATATCCATCGAGTGGCGCTTTGACGAGATATCACTCTGCAGAGATGATCACCGTTACCCACTTTTACCTGGAAGACTCTAGTGGGTCAAATATTACAAGCCATATTTATATAGCAGGTAGGTTAGTAGAAGTAAGTATATGTAAGTCTTTTAATAATTGTAGCAATTCCATATGCGTGAATTAATTGAAAAAACTGTAGCATGATTGAAAAAATATCATGTTTTTGCACGAAATGAAATTAACGAACGAACAAAAAAATAAAGTTTCAAATAGATTCCTGTCTTTTTTTTTTAAATAATGTAATTGATCAATTTTATGAAGTACATTAGTGTATGTGTGGAATTATATACTTCATTCTCAATGAAAATCGAAGATATAAGATCGTGCTCAGTGAGATAGTATAAAATTTGGCAGTAGTCATGCAAGGTGTTTTATACCACTTCCTATGAAACATAATTTCTTTATAAAGTCGATCACAGAAGCGTCCCTTAGGACTACGGCAGTATACAGCATCGTTAGAGTTTGTTTTATTATTAATAAAACAATATAACCAACTTGAAGTACAATTTTAAAGTAATGTCTTCAGTTCTTGTCAAAGAGCCGCATAACAAGTAGGCACTTTTGCCTTTTATTTGCTTCAAACGAAATTTCGTCTCAGAAGTTTATTTGAGACACAAATAAAGATTATGAATCTGCTTGTTTCATAATCTTACAATTAAGCATCAAATACATACTTAATTGTCTTTTCTCCTTCAACAGCGCTCATTTGTGGATTATTAAATTCATTTAATGGATTCTACGTAGAATGGATTATTTCGTTGTTTAATAAGTTTGGGGGAAAATAACAGTATTGTTTGCGACTAACTTAATGTTTGCCTACTTCAAAGAGAAACAAATCTAATTGAAGTGTTCTGAGACATTTATAAAAATTGGATTCTATTTTAATAGGCACCTAAAATGTAAAATGGTATTTTATTCCCCGTAGTAAAAGTTACGAGGCGGGAAAACGTATGCAGTTTTAATTACACGAGCGCGCTGAATTGTAACAGTAGTTTTTAAAATGTTAGTAAAATTTTGTGATTTACATATTTGCATAATTTCTATGGAATCTTTTGTTATATAAGCTAAGCGCCGACTGGTATAAAAGCGCCAACTAGTATTAAAATAATATAGTGAAAAAAGTCCACTTTATAAAAATATATGAAATTGGGAATGTTTTCGTTGAATGCGAGCGGATCATATCGTAGTCCACCTCGCTAGTTATGCACCTACAATTATATCTAAAACGTAAATTTGCATAAAAAATGGAAAACATCCTTATACACATGATATCTCAATTACTGATAGTAAAAATATGACAAAAAGTTTAATAAATAAGGTGCGTAACATTTTTGGATTGTGCGGCTTTACTACATGTTACACTAAAATGTGGTATTTACGATAAATAATGATTATATAGGTACATAATTATGAATAGGTATGCTGCTTTTGCATTAGGATTAAAGACTTTCACCTGTTACATGCTAACTTTAAATCCCATAAAGAACTGAATAAGCCTTCCATATTTTCAAAAGCTATGAACGTAACCATTTTTAATTCCGCGGGAACCGAATTCTATTGCCGAGTGTTTTTCCATGTCTCCTCTCGCTTCAGTTCCTATTTGCTTTTTGGGGAGAGCGGTGAAGTAGCAAATGGATATATTGTCCATTTTTTGTTCGACCACGTCTCTTTTTGTACGTACACGTACAACATAAATGCGAGTTAATTGAATCCCTGAAGGTTGGGTGAAAGAGAAATATAAAAGCAACCTGAATAGGAGTTTGAGAACTTGTGAATAGAGTTCTGTGGGTTTGGATGCAAAAGGTAAAATGTAGTTATAATATAACACATTTAGTTACTGAACAAATTAATAAATTAATAGCTATTTTATGATATAAAAAATATATTTTTGATCAGATTTATTTTACCATATTTGAGTACATTATTTGGTTCTGGGGGAATACCTATATATAATCATACAATTGAAGCACGTATAGATCTAGTAGTTAAATTACGTACCTTCATAGTTGTACTTTCTTTCTTTGAGCACAATGATAACCGCAGTTATGGAAGTTTTAATAAGATTTTGTCTTTTACTTACCAGAGAACGTAGCAATCAAGTCAAAATTGCCGTTGAAATTGGTTAGTTCAATTTGACTTACCTATTTTCGTTAGAGCCTCAGTACGAAAAGAAACAAAATTTGAATTACAACCTCTAGCACAATAATGTAATAATGACCTATTATATAATAATGATTGAGCTTAGACTTGTTTGCTTAGAGAGCTTAGATTTGTTAAAAAGTATTTTAAATGTAGTAAGCTTTCACTCCAATCGTGTCCAGAGGCCGTCGTAGGCTTTACTGTATACAAAATCACGTACAAACATGTGTCACGTCGTAGTCGTCATTGTTCCTGAAACCAAATGCATGACTTTGAACAAATATTATTAGATGATCACATGACATTAAACCACGCGGGGAACAGTTTACACAACCGATAAAATTAATGTGAATAATCAGTCGTTGGTGATATAGCACTGATTTTTATTTGTCTCGCAAATATTTGACAGAAAACAATGTCTAAATATGGATAAGGCTAACGTTATGTTGATGTGTGCGTGATTATCGGAAACGTGCGAATGTGTGCGAGATTGGAAAGTACAGCATTTAATGAAAATATGATAAAATTTTTGATCTTAATAATATGTAACAGTTTTGTTGGAATTTGCAGCCTTGTTGTCAATTGGTCAATGCTATGCATGGAAATCTTTTACTTACCTGGAATTGTTGTATAGTTAAATAGGCTAGACATACTTGATACCTTGATCCTCTTCACTTTAACAAAGTTTCGGACCCATTTGGAAGTAAAAACATTTGATAAAGAGTAATTCGTATTTTTGTAACACCCATCTGAACAGGATATCGCTCTGTGATCCATGTATGAAATGCTCGAAACGTGGACCTTAAAAGCATATATAAAAGACCTTTAAATACTCTAAAAGTAATTATTGCTGCTATAAGCATATGTATCTACAACGTTGATGCCTCCGTATCGTAGCTACGAAGGGTTCTACGAACATTTATTATTAAATACTAATCGAATGAATGAATACTAGATTATCTACTTTTTTCTATCAATCTATTAGGTTAATGTGTTTGCGATATAATACTAGTATATACACGTATATATTATTATGTCCACTGAAGGTTGTACACATATGTATTGGTTTCAAATACCTTATATACCAAGTAAAAAAAGGAAAATTAGCCGATTAATATAAATATGTATTTCATCAACAAAGTAGAGAACTAACTATCCCTATATTGAGTAACTACAATACGTTGAAATCCCTTGATATTTGCCATAATGACGCTACTTTTGTCGTACAAGACGGTAGACAGTATTTTCTTCTTATGAACCTTGGTCCATACAGAGGGAGAGGACGAAAAGATAACCAGTAACCAGGAAATGTTTTCGGTATGTAAGGTACCTAACAATGGACCAAAATTATCTATGAATCATTTTATTTGGCTTTGGAATTTCCTCTACTCATCACACGCGTTGAATACACACGTAGACCCCTCACTCTACGTGAAGGAAATCATGGATGCATCTCTTTACTAATGATTTATGACTAATCTTGAAGCGCGGTAATATCCTTTTAACTGTTACAACTGTTAGAAAAAACCCTTTGTGGTTAAATGATGATAAATTGCAAGTGACCCTTCGAAGAAGCTATATTTTTTTATGAAATGAAAAGTCTTTATTTTGTATAGTCCTAAGAAGTCCAGGCAAATTGTTATTTAAAGCACTTTTTTTTATTCTACCATCGATGGGAACGCGACCCCAACTGAATATAATATGAATATAAAATATAGAATTACTTAAAACATATTCAAAACTTAGAAGTAGCGAAAGGAAATACTGTCCACCTGACAGTAAGTAGTCTCTGTCATCCAAAACATCTGTTAACATATTATATAGGCAAGTACCTAGTATTGGAATCATATCTAAGTTAAGCAATATGTATGCATTACTCTTGAAAACTAAATTATAACGCCGCGTAACATCTCACCATAATGCCTCTTCTTTACCATATCCCTTCAGACCAGACCACACGAATGTTTTCGACGAACGACACGAACGAAGAAATGTTGCTGTTAAAATTGTGAAAATTGGTGTTATTAAATTTCCTCGTTCCGTGTTATCCAATAATGATATTTGGTGTGAACTAGTTTTGTAAGAGAAATTATTGAAATTATTATTGAGGAAAACATTATAAGGAAAGTAGTGTGAATTTATGATATTTTGAGTTATGTTAAGAATTATTTGCGCGCAACCATCATAGGCTATCCGATGGTTGGTGGTCACTATTGCTCATGAAAATTTTCATTCAAATCCAAATATGATTATAAATGAAATCTGAGTTTGAGCACATCATAATGGACATCTGAGTATTTACTTCTTATGAATATTTCGTACCGTACGTAATCAGGATAACAGCAGTAATTGATACTGCTGTTATAAATGTAATTGATATTGCTGTTATAAATCAGAATTAGTTGTGATAATACTCCAGTTTCTAGAAGAATATGTGTAACTATAAATTGCACTGACATTTAATATCAGATCGTTTGCTAATTATTCGAAGATGTCATTAAAATAGTATTATCTAATCTGAAGTAATAATGTTAATTGCATAATTATGTCACTGCCTGTATGGGCAAAACTTTGTTGCATCAAAACTGTTCATCGATACGTTGTCGATCGCTCTATCCGTGTAGCTTATTCTACCTTTTTCAATGTGTATTTCTCGGACAAGATATTAACAACACAAGTTCAAATTCATGTATTGCAATTATAATTTTACTCATAGGTTTGGACCTTTACGTCTATATTATCTTTTCCAGTTACACATTTTAAATCCGTCGATCTCAAAAGCAAAAACAATTTATATGGTACAAAACGACTAATCTTTACTTTATCTATACGCCTTGTCAGTGCAACCTTTAGCAAGCCAAGCAAGAAATACTTTTGTTTGCAAATATTAAAAACAAACTAGCACCGGTATTCGCTACTATGATGAAACTGTTATAAATACGTCGGCGACACCTACGGACGGTTAGTGCGCCCGCGTGTGCGACAGCGGCTCATTACTCGCTAATTAATTAAAATAATCAAAACAAACAACGGTTGTCAAAAACTAAAATGGCGCCGGGGGTGATACAGAATTCCGAAACCATTATCAACAGCCCCCTAGATGCCATCAATGCTAATGGAGATCTTATCGAAGACTTAGCGGTCCAGACTGAAGGAAAAACGTGCCCAATCGACCATCTCGCTTTCTCTGAATTCCCAGTCCCTAGAGACCAGGATGCAAGCGATAAATCAAAAGCCAATGGGCAAGTGAATATGATTCAGATTTCAAAGTTAGATAAGAAGCAGCCGCGTAAAGTTATAAGGCCAAAAGTGCTCAAGAATATAGAATCCCATGAATATTTGTACGATCGCTTGTACGACACAACTTGTCCCAGAGCGGTAAGTCATATTAAGTCCATTTTTAACATAGGTATAGTTACATGTATATGAATTACATTTTGTAACATTATGATCTACATAATATTGCAAATAGGCATATGGGCATTTGTGGAGCGTCTTGCGCCACTTCTTCGTAGCATAATATCATGAGATGAGTGATTATAGCTTTTAGAGTTTTAAATGTATTTTTTCATGTTAAGAGGAATTTCCATGGTTTTCTTCTTTATCTAAAATCAAATCGTCCAATTTGAAAAATATGCAGGATGCGACATGTTTCACGGTCTTTTTATCGCCGCATAAAGCTTCTACTGATTCGCAATGATTAAGCAGTTACGTAGGCGGCGGTCCAGCTATTATCCATGTCCGTTTCAAACCAGCAATATCTACATATTTCTTTGCAATTCGGCAATTCTTAACTGTTTTAGGCTAAAATTCTATTTTATCATTTGTTCGTCCTACACATGTGGGTTTAGGCGTGATAAGGTCACAGACCATTCATTGTTCAAGTGGGAGCTAACAGAAAACATTCGAGAGAAGTTTTGGAAGTTACCACTAATTAATTTCTAATATTCACATGCCTTCGATAAATCGCAGGGCTGCGACAAAAATCTGGATTCAGTCAAAAGGCTAGTCTACATACGACGAATCCAGTACTTTGAATCTCATTTCAAAATTATGTTTGCTAGGCCAAGAGTTATAATCAAAATTGCTGTTTTTTTTGTAATCCAAATTCTTGTTCCAAAAAGACCAATCAATTACCTCAGAAGACTGGTAAATAATTTATCTATTGTTAAAGTTATTGACAAAAGTAAATGGAATAATAATCTTTGCCATGGTCAAAAACTTGTCCAAATTTTAGTAATTTTCATTAATTTATACAAATTGTTGTTTGAAAAGTACGTTCATAATGCGCGGTTAATGTTTACATTTAAGCATTAATGTGGTAACAACCCTAGTAATCGTTTTAAGGTAATATTTGCAGAATGGAGAGCACGCGCTGTCGGCAAATAACATTTATCCAAACAACAGATACGCTTACCTCTCGGTGGTTAACTTTTATTACACTTGTAGTATTAAGCTAGTAAGGGATAATTTCGGTAACTTAGTATCAAACATTATGTAGATGATTTATATTGATAAGCAATGGACAAAGGTCCATTAGGGCTAATTAAGTGCGGATTGATAAACTTTATGCACCTTTGAGAATTTTTTAAAGATTTTTTAGGTGCGAATATTTCTTCACGATGTTTTCCTTCGTTATTAACCCACTTGATTCCAGATACTTATCTGGAATCTTAATCTCGAACCCCCAATGTGAATCGACATTACTAGTGTTCCTTTAGGGATTTTTATTTAAAGATGTATTGGTTACATCTATACAAATAAATAAAATTGAAGTGTCTGTTTGTGATTTCAAAATATATTTTTTTATCAATGCATATGAAAGTATACACGATACCTATAACGAAAATGCAATTAAAAAAAATTATCTGTCTGTCTGTCTGTCTGTTTGGCTGCGCTAATCTTCTAAACGGCTGGACGGATTTTGACGGGACTTTCACTAGAGAATAGCTGTAGGTCTAAGGCGTAACATAGGCTACTTTAATTTTTGAAAAACCCATAAGCGGGCGCTCCACGCGCATGCGCGCGCGGTCGCGGGAGAGCGGGATGACATTTATGTTCAAATATGTTTTTTTTAACTTTTTAAACGCGGGTGAAACCGCGGGCTTCAGCTAGTATTATAATATACTTACTACTGGTTTTCTATTCTCTATGTATGTATATATTTGTCAATAAACCACTGTAACGTTAGTTCTACAAGCAAGTTATCGGGTGCTAGATACATATCGTCACTGTAACTAATTTTATTATCCGAGGCTGCATGCAATCCGACTGTAGTTAGTCTTACCTTCGTACAAATAGATGAAAATTTTAGTAGACAAACAATCTTATCACCGTTGAGACGCAATGTGGTAAATACGACGTCACTAGAATGTATCACGCGACTTTGCTTGCCGTTTTGATTTAAATATAGCAACAAAACTGCAAAAGTGATAAATATAAGATAGTAGTTTGAGATTCGGCTTTACATGCTTGGGGGTCGCTATAGAGTCTCAGATATCTCTAAGATTTTTTAAATTGTATGCGTCTACACTAAGTTAATTATCTCTGGATTCAATAGTCATGGAAAATGATGATACGAAAACAGTAAAGTCGAGAGTATTCCTTAAAAAAATAAAAAAGTTCGCAAACCTATCCATCTATAAAAATAAATAAAATTGAAGTGTCTGTTTGTGATTTCAAAGTAACCACTTCTACCTGAACAATTACGTTTATATTCCGGTTTTAACGTTGTGCTAAGCTAAATTCACCTATTCTAAGCGTATCAACATATTATTCACGTCCTTTATGTATTAAGTAGGAATATTATTTGTCGTGTATTGTAGCTGTTTATTTCATATAGTAGAAAACTTTCATCATCGGATAATCTTATCATAAAAGTTATTAGACAATGATCTTCTTTTAAACATTATATTATAAGGATATGCAATATGAAAGCAAAAGATAATGGATATGTAATAAAAGAAAATTCTTAAATTTACAAATGTTCTATTATTGCTACGGAATATATAAAAGACAAAACTAAAGAGTGAGTTTTAACAACTATAACTTGTACATTTGATAAAATTGGGCTAGTATCCGAGCGAACGTAATGTAAGGAAAATGCCCGCTGGCGACCCGTTTCAAGTTATATGAGTTTTGGGCCATATCCCCACTTACGGGGACATAGGGTTCTTTCACGATTTGGAGTTACTTTTTTGTAAGTAATAAAAGTAACGAGTACCATTTTATAGTCTAACAAACGTTATTTTAATTTCCATTATTTATTGTATTTGTTAGGCAAATTCAATGTAAATGTCCATATTAATTCAGCACGTCCCATGAAAATATACATATTTATATAATTACATCGTTACATATAATGAAACGCTATAATATGGAGCTTTATTTTATATTCTATTTCATTTTAATTTTTTATTGGCGGGCGGGTTTGATTTTTATATTTTTCAAATTTTTTTTTATTTTTTTTCCTCAAAGTGATGACTTTATTAGAAACACCTTTAATTGTTTTTTTCTTTTAAATTTTTCGTGTGATTCAATGTAAAAAGTAGAGAATCGACACTAATGAGATTGCCCGCAAAAACATTACTATAGTAGATAATGTTCCTTAGGGATACAGGAAGAAGATGATCATACTCATTGCGTCCTTTGCTATTCATTTCTTAGTGTGGCTTATCAGTCTTCTTACGTAAACGCTAAGGTCTTATAGAAAATAGCTTTTGTTAATATAGATGCTAGAGCATTTCAAACGTAAGTGTTTATGTCATTTTTAACGCTTAAAAAAAAGAAAGAAACACCTTTATTTTCCTCGCTTAGTAGGTGTTACAAAAAATCTTAATAACTTCCCATTAAATAAATGTATGTTGCAGCACATCTTTATGTAGGTACATACTACAATTGCGCTTCCATCGTTAAAATTTATTTTGTAAAACACCTTGAACTCTTTATAATGTACATTAAAATGCTTAAAGCACACTCTTACTGCTTCTAAAGAATTATGTATATCATCTTTGCGGAGATGTTTAGGCGTGACGGGAGTGTGACATGCATTCTAACTGCATTATCATTTAGATTCGACTCAATATTTCAAATTGATTTATGTATTGTGAGGATTATATAGCGCAGAACGAATATTTTTTTATGTAAATACTTTAAAAATGCAGAAGCTTATTTAATAAATAATAAAACATGTCGCAAAATCGTTGGACTAGTAAAAATACTTTTACGCATATGTTTATTACGTTTAATGAAACTCTGTAATGATTTTCAAAGAAAATATGAATAAAAGAAATTGAGTGCAATTCCTGCTATCAAGTATAACGAGCAATTGAGTCAAGCGCACTCAATTTATATTATTTTATTCATAACGGACATACGAGTATTGAAGAAACGTAGACCAACAAGGGTTGGACAAAGTAAATATTTTAATATTCAGCGAAATGAAATTTTTCGTTCTTACGTAGTAAAAGCAAGGCAAATATTATTTACTTTTGATTTAATAATAAAAATATGTCTATGTCTAATTAATCTTACTTAACTTAAAATTAAGAAAACGAATCAATATTTTTATTAAAAGAATTTTCTCTGGTTGTCGTTGAAACACGGATGAACGTGATAAACAATTTGTCTTTTCAATTGATGAAAGGAATATAAGTTAAGCAGTTAAGTATTTGCTCCTTTTTTCCTTGTAAGATAAATATGTCTACACACCAAAACCATGATTGAATGTAAATCAAATTACTTCGCCTCAAAAGACGATACACAAAAGACAACGTAAATGTTTTAAAAGTCCCCAGCGTGCAGAGTTCTTTATCGAAGCAAAAGCAGTACAAATACACTATTACCGAGCTAACAGGATTCAAATCTATCTGGAGCTACAATTCAATCAAATGCTCACTTCGCTTCTATTCAATTTTCATTGCCCACTCCTACATTAATGTAGATTGGAGTATGATTGTGGTTTGTTTACGAGTTCCCATCAATTAGAATGATAACTAATAGCCAGATTTGTCAACCATTTTCATTAAGCTTTAAATGGCTTAGCTTAGTGAATAAACGTTTAATAATAAATAAATTGTAGCAAAATAATGGTTGTTTATTTATGTATTAAGGTAGTAGGTTTATAGGCTTTGATTTCGCTAGCGCTACTGCTACGTCTATTACATCCGAATAGCAGTACCTACATAGCGTTGAATAGTGGTATATCCAGGCTTGAAGGGTTTGGTAAGGGAAGAGACAAGGGCGTTGCAGATTTTTGGCAGATTTTTTATTCTTAAGGGTAGCAACGCATCTTTGACCGACTTCAAGTACGTCTTAACTATTTGTCGGTGATTTTAGATCGTATGGGTGACAGTAACCACTTTCCATTGTTTTATAATGTATAAACTTTCCCATTAAGTCACTCTATCTATTAAAAAAAAACCCCGTCAACAAAATTCGTTGCGCAGTTTTAAAGATCTAGGCATACATAGGGACAGACAGCGGAAGGCAACTTTGTTTTATAGTGATGTAATTATTGGTATGCAGTTATGCACCTATATTTTATTTAAAAATGTTCGTATTTCTTATATTATTTTTAGTAGTGAAGAATGGTGTCGTTCATGTTTCACTCTCGATTCGCGAACAATAGGGACGTCTGTATTGTAACGTATTTTGTTTCAGCGCTGTAAATAGTAACTGTGTGAAGTTTTATTGTTAGCTGTTGTCTTTCAATTCTTAAGAACACTGCTTTTATTTCTCGGTATATTGTTTAACATCTCTGTGTTTATTTTGGAGAGTACCCTGATATTTTTATTGTCGATAGATTCAATAAGGTATAATATGAATCGGGTAAAACGTAACATTTGTGTCTATCTAAGAATAATATCGGATATTACATGTAAATGTAATTTTGTAGAGTCTATTCAACTCAAACCCCATAATAGGTGTTCAGTTATGGATTTAATCTAGAAATAGGAAGAGATGCTGTTTTAGCTAAGCATTTGATATCCGTGGACATATTTATGTTACGAATGTTAGATAGGTGTTGCGTCCTAATTATGGACGGCCTCAGATACCTTGCTACGATTTAGCGTCTGACCCAGCAAACCAAAGATTTATACAACCCTAGATAGGCCCTGCGCATTCAAAAACTGTTTACGTTTTGCGTAACTGCTGAAGAAG
>DWPV01005084.1:0-12825 GCA_018251915.1 Urbanus proteus proteus
TGACAGGCTTGCCAAGCTTAGGGTGGCCACTTTACCCGTCCTTCCCCTACATACAATGTATCAAATGGTACTTGTCTGTTTGCGCAATAAATTTTAACTCATGAGGGTAATGGTTTTACAAAGTAGAGGCGAGTAGGTAGATTCGGTGAATATGAATAAGATTATACGGAATTATGAATATAATTGCCACAGTTTATATGTCATCTGTTACACATGTGACCCCTACACGCAAGCAATTTCGAAAAATATATCTTTTCTGTGTAATAATGTAGGTATAAGTGACATTACAATTTTTAAAAATAGCCAAAAGAAAATCCCTTAAACCTATGACATTTTAATAACATATGTTGCAATAAACTTATCTATAATAATAAAAGTCCTTTTTAAATATCTAGAATAGTTAAGTGTAAAGAGTAGAGAAGAGAGTAGAATGTAAAGAGTAGAGTAGTGAAGATTAAATAGACAGACGAAAAATTAGTCACTGTAGTTAAACTTATTTTCTTGAGCTATTTAAGTAGAAAAATGATGATATAAACTAGTCTTAATTAGGACCTACAAAAAGTAATAAAATAAGTCTGCATTATTTATTAAACATAGTAATTAAAGCAATTTATCTTGATTGAAAAACTATACCTAAATAACATGAAAATGAAATTAATTGTACTTATAATAATAAAGTAACCATACTAAATCCAATTAATAAAACAAGTAGCGTGCCTACAAACAAAAACGGAGAATGTAATATTTATGATAAAGAAAATGATCAAGAAACTAAATATAGGGTAATGTATGATATCAATATAGCGTACAATAACCGTTACATTAATACATCCGCACCTAAGAGCGATGATATTTGGAGAGACAATCCGAATAATTGCATTCCCCATAACTCACGGTTAATGCACGATCATAACATTAATTTGAAAGATGATAACGTTGCTGATATTAAGGCGTCAACGAATGGTCCACAACCGCACATCGGTCATAATATTTCAACGCTAGCAAATGCACCGCACTCCGTGATCTATTGCGACAGACGGACAGATAAATTGCTTATAATTTATTATAGTGGAAGCCGTACCTAATTATGGCTTTGCAAAGTTGACTCATGCAGCGACGAGAAAAATGATTTGTGGTTATTATCTGTACAAGACGGTCTATTATGAAAGCCCGATTTTGCTGGCGGCGATGAAATAATTACGGGCAAGATGCTGGCTCCGATCTGTCATTTACACACGCAAACCTAAGTGCCTGCTATTGAAGTAAGGCTTACTGGATATAGATCTGATGTACAATTAGAGTTCTATTGAATTTTCCCTTCTTCGAAATCTTATTGTCATTTTTGTGGATCTTTAATATGTAGATCTGGGTAGTCTGGGAAAATATTATAATAAGCTCGTAATATTTAATATGATACATAGCTATTGTAGATACTTTGGATTTTGATATTTTTGACACATATAAGATAAGATAAGATAAAAAAATTGATCCAGGTTTTAAATTTTTTGTATGAAAATTGTAAAACCTACATGAGTTTAAAGCAAATGACCATAACCATAAGATATCTTGTGAAAATTAAGCAGAATGAGTATGGGTTGCTACATAAATTTAAGACGATATAAGCAGTCATAGACATTAACCACTTTATAAATTGTCATGAAAGTAGTAGTCTTTTAATGAAAGAGATAATTATATTTTACTGACCCCTTAATTAGCGAACGAGACAACAAATTCGAATAATGTAATAGATACCCACAGAGTAAGAGATATACAACTTAATGTAATTGTAATGGGAGACTTGTCTGGATGATTCACAAAGATGACGTTATCGTCTAAGGATAAAATTACGTATATTACGTACTTGTAACAGTAATTAATGAAATCACTAGTGATTTTAAGTTTGAAGTAAAAAATGTGTGATACAAAATTTCTTTCGCAGCTTCTCCATAACGAAATATCTTGCAAAATATTGGTAGATCATTATGGATGTTTCGACAGAATTCTATACAATACTTCTTGGATTGCTTTTTTCGGTTTTAGTTCTTTTGGTTGTACCTTTATTCGTCTTTCTCTTTTTTTGTTTGTGGTACACATTACATATAGGTTATGACTGTTATGAGTAAAAAAATATTATTTTCTTCCATCATTGCTTTTCTATTATCTTGACACGCTTTTGGTGTTTTGCAAAAAATAATAACATTGTTTCCCACTTTGCCTCGGATAATCTAAACAGTTTTATCATAACCAAACACTACATAGTCCGTGTCATTCTTGCCAATGGTCGCCGAATAATTTTATCGTAATACTCAAGTTTTACGATCAATAAAGTTTGGTGTTTTAAGACCACTTTGCTAAATAGAAAGCTATTTATTTTATGCCTCTCCTAATTTACTATAATGCGAAAGGAAACCCATGATTCTAGTTTCTTCAGAATTTATGACGATATTTGTCAGTGTAATTTGTCTACATTTACTTTATACGTATATACGCCATTAAGCGTAGCTGTATATTTATTTTATTCAATAAACCTATTATATTAGTCACGCTAACAGTGCCATCTGTTGCTTTATTTTATAACAAGGCGTTATTGGTATAGTTTTCTTTCAAGATTACCTACAGTCAAATTGTTTAAATTGATGGACACATAATTTAAACAATTTGGTGTTGATGTAAGAAGGTAAGAGAACAAAAACAAGTTTGAAATTAAATATTTACGTATATTTTTTCCATTTTATGTCCTTTATAACAACAAATCTTTATGTCAACAGTATCGATTGCAGATATTACAATGTCCTTTACAAGAATCTAGTACACGCAATTATCGTTTCTCGTATTCATTTACAATTTATATTTATCTTCCATAGTTTATCTCAATGATTCTTTACAAAACACAGTGCCATTAAGCAAGCATTTAAATGTAAATTTTAAATTAAAGTGTGTTCGAAACTCTCGAGATGTTATCCGTTTAAAAATGGGAAATCGCTATACAAATAAAGGGAACATTAATGACGGTAACATTCATGATTTAAAGTATTCTTATTATTAGCGCATACATTTTAAACATTAAATCTTGAGATATGTGACATTTGCGTAGTGGCCGAAATACTAAAACGTGTCAATTAAAAAAAATACAAACACAGTTAACAATCCTCACTAATTATTTGCAACAACTTAAATTAAAACTATTTAAGTTACATACTATAGATTTGGTACATAAAAATTTCGTTAGACTAACTACAAAATAATCCGCGCTCGCGGGACCAAGCGTAGAGGCGAGCTCGTAGAGTGCACTAAAACACTATGAATATTACAAGTTAGAGATCACAGCTGTCGTGCCCCTCAGGGCGTCACGTCCGTCGATGATATGAGCCGACTGGGAACTACGAGAACACTAACCTATATGTACACATTCTGCAGTCCCGATTGTCCTTTTGGCATGGGCGTTAGTGATCGGCGCCCCCCTTCTTATGTGCGTGGAGCGCCGACGGTCCTCAAGGATGGAGCGGTCGGGGTCCGAACAGCGGGTATGAAGGGAAATACGCCGCCAGCGACGGGTGAGGCGGCAGCGGGAATGGGAGCGGCGGCGACGACACCAGGTGAGATGGCTTGCTGTATGGATGGAATCGTGGCGTCAGCGGCGATAGGGGCGGTGTCGGATACGTTCTTTGGAGTAGTGGATGAGTCGCACTCAACATGGACAAACTCGGGCTAGATTCACCGCTTGCAGTGTGGGACCTCAGATGCTGCAAGAGTTCTTCAGACGTCGCGAATCTCTTGCCACAGTACGCAGAATCGCCTGCCATCCAGCTGCACACGAAGGGCAACTGAGAAGCTGCAGCTAAAGCGGCTAACTGAGCATGCGCATATGCTGCTGCGGCAGGATGGCCAGTCGGTAAAGGGAAAGGTGTTTTAGCGTGATCGCATTGTGAGCAACCCGCAGGACATACGGCAGACTTGAGCAAATGTGAGCTTAGAGAGCATCCGGTACAGTAAGGGTCTCTGCATATACCTAGGTCACTTCCAGGTGCCTTCATTCTAGCGTACGCTAAGTAAGGATTCAGGCCGTTCTTAAGTGCATGATGCTGAGCTGCCATTAAACTACTCGTCATTAGATCCATTGGCAGAGGAAATCCGGTAGGAGGTATACCACCTAGGAACGCAGAAGAAGTTACAGGTACACTTGGTTTGAAGCTAGAATGTTCTTTGGTGTCTACGCTGGACGGTAAAGAGCTTGGTGTGTAAGGTAACTTAGATGCCGAACTAATAGAATCAGAACTCGATTTGGCTGGTGTAGGCGAATGTAGAGGGCTAGATCTTTCGTCAGATTTCTCTGAAGGAGTTTTGCGATGCGCCGGCGGCGAGGTTCTCTGTGACGAGGAACTCTGATTGCTGCCGCAGCGCGCTTGCACTGGTGTGGTAGACGCACTACCCTTCGAAGAGGGCGTCTTCGAATGAGCGTTGACCGAGGACGATCTGTCTTCGGGCGTTCTAGTCTTTTCTCTCGCAGTGAGGCACGATTCGTAAGGCTTGAAGCTGGGCTTGTTGTCCATGTGCGCGGGTTTCTCGTCGTACTTCTTGCTGGCTTTCTCCGCGGCGGAGATCAGCTTCGGGTTGGGGGTGTCAGCGCCGATCGCGCTGCAGGTCTGGGCCAGGAGCGCGAGGGGGCTCTTTTTCGCGTCGAGCTGCAACAAAGAGGTTTATATGAAACGGGTTACGAGTGACGGCACAAAGGCTACGGGGGTGGCGGGGGAGGGTGTCCAATCACGCGGCCGACGCGCCATTATCCGCGCGTCTGGCAGCCGTCGGCCCCGCTTGACATTTCACTCGGCTCCCGCATGATGTAATCTCGCAGTGAAAAGGGCAATTTGTGCCGCTGAATTTGCGGCGCGCCCCGCGCTGTCACGTCTATTATCACGGCGGCGTTAGTTTGAATGAGTATTCGGGGGATGATTTTGTTTTATGTTTATTATGCCATTGTTCAGTGTTTGCGTGCGAATGGCGGCTTAACGGGGTCGTTGAGTGCAAAGATTTATTTGAATATGCTAAGATAAAGGGTAATTGAATTTTCTTATTAAATAAGATTCTTGTTAGACTGGGGGGTTATTATTAAATAGCAAAGTATCTACGATTATAGTACCAGCATTCATTAATTGTTTCTTGCACGTAAGTGCGTTTATTATGGGATGTTTGTATTGAGACTAAAAAAAATCCTAGATAAAATTCCAAAATGTGGGTTCCAAAAGGTGTGTTCAAAACAATAAAGTAAATCAGCTTCAAAACGTGACTGATATGACAGATAATACATATTTTTTGTGCTTCTTCGACGTTATTTTATTGTAACAGATTTAATGTTTTCAAATAACTTATCGGCAAAGATATATCATGGTGCAATATAAAAACTAAAACGTGGTTCTATACAGAATTTGAGAGTTTAGATTAAGAAAATATTACCGCCACTTATGTACATGATAAATCATCGTGAAAAATAACGAGAATAACTAAAAGGCAGTAGATTTAGATGTAGGGTTTAAATTTTAATTATAATACCTCTTAATGAAATTAAAAAAACTTCTTAATTCGATACTTATTGCTTAAATTAAAAAGATTTTTTTAGTTGATGACGTCTTCAATAGTTAACCTACATGTATTATTTATTATCTTTGAATATAAATATTGCATGTAATTCTAACATACCGTTTTTATTATTTGCTATAAAATTGGCATTTTATTTATCAGTCTCTTTATACCGTGAGAACGTTATAAAATACAAACTTTCCTTTACAACTTGTTAATATTTTAAAAAGTTAATATAAACGAGCATTCAATCCCATTTAACGCTAAATAACAAATTCATTTAATGACATTGATTTTCAGCTTTGAATAGGATAGCATTGTCTTTTGCGCTGGAATTGCTGTATATCTTTATGGGCAAAAGTAAATATCATCTATGTAAGATACTGCATTAATAAATAAAAAAGCGGCTAATAAAACTTTGTAAACTATTGTACATTTGTGAATGAACATATCGACAATTGGATAAATAGACATAGACTTAAAACAGCAACTAAGTGCTGCTGCTGTGGTTTATAGCATGTTTTAAGGCCTTATCGGGCTTAGCAAAGCCTTGCAGGTAATAACGGTTCTGGGTCCATCCTAGAAGAAGAACCCGCTAACTTATTTGACGTTAATTTGCGGCAACTATCAATCACCATCAAGTAGACCAAAGGCTCGTTTAATATTTTCATCTAATAATAAAACAGGAAAATCCAATGTAAAGAAGTTTCTTATTCGAATCAGATTTCAAATATAATTTATTCATTATCCTATCTTAAGTCCATCGTCAGACAATGATTTTCTATCAGACTGTATTATGGAATTTATAGGTAACTTAAAGCATGCTGATAAACTACCGTCTTGCACTGTTCTAGATTATCAAAACTACATTAATCTAAGAAAAAATAAAGTAATTCATGGTGAAGAACATTGACTCGAATGCAACATTGTAGCCTTAAGCAAAGTAGATACTTCAAAGAGATCATGGGAATTTCTCATTTAAATAGTAAATTTGGTGATAAAAAATCACAGTTAAGTTATTGGAAATGGTTACTTATTTATGTTGCTCTTTTAATCTATCTGCTTTCTGTATATCTATAATATATGTTTCGTGTACAACCCCGCATTTTATGTATATTAGTAATTAACTAATAACTTAGTAAGCAGCGTCAGGAATTCGGATGAGTAACCGCTAATGAATCGCAAAATCTCTTTCACTTGAGTCTCTTATCCTGATTGTTATCAATGTATAGCAGTGGGTAGGTAAGTAGAGTAGATTTGACCTGGTTTGCCATGAACCCTATTTTTCCATTGACGCAGTATACTTCAAGACTTCCCAGTAAAAATAATACTAGCGTCACTTTGTATGTGATTCTCTGGTTTATCACAGGTATAAAATATAATTGCAAATATGTTTCAGAATTAATTTAAACACAAGCTTAGCAACCAACCCAACAGGCTAATAAAGCCCAAAGTAAAAAGACATAAGACAAATTATTCAATTTGAATTATATTAAAAAATCAATTATCTTTTAAATAATAATTACTTTCATTACTGCAATTTTAATAATTCAGTTTTAGTAGGTAATTATATTTAAATTATTACCGAAATAAAGTTTTAATCTGTAAGCGTTAAGTTTAAATTAATTTTCCCTTTTTATTTACAACAAGTAGCATTATATTATAAATTTAAATCACGCTTTCTGTTGTTAACTATTGTAATCTTAATTTTATTACATAAACATTATTCATATGTTAATGTTAATTACCTGTTTGAATTGTAATAATAGCACTGTTTTCTACTTTCATAATTAATGTATTTGTGCGTCAGAACTTCCTTATCCGTTAAAGTCATTACACAACGCAATAAAACTATTATTAAATAAATTTTACATCTTAAAAATGTAAATGAGATGTCAGTGAATTATTAAAATAACAGCAATAAATATTTAATGTAAATTAACATTATAATTTCAGCAATTTGGCGTCGCGACTTGGCTAATTTAATTTATCATTATGTCAAAAGTTATAAATATTTCATAGTTGAGGTACTTGTTCCTCCACAACTCGGTAACGAATGAAACGGATCTGAGCGAGGAAATGAAACAAAATTTAGAAAAATGTTAAAACTTACCAGACTGTCAATTATTAAGTTAAGTTGTCATAGTGTTATGTAGAAAATGCCTATTTATATCTCACATTTTCCATCCTTTTCTTTATTTACAGTTCTCATAATTTATGATTAACTATTGGATATATTAGAGTTGAATTGAATTAGTTTTACGCACATAAAAATCATCGCCTGTCGTAAGTCCGACTGCGGTCTAACTGCGAAGTTGGATAATCTTGCCATCAATCATTCCAAATTGAATGTCTTCCTTGAAAAAATATTACGTGTTTTATCTGTCCATTTATCATTTGTGTAATTTATTCGCTTTAATATTAATTCCTTCGCTTACATATCATTAGTCAGTTTCGTAAACATACCTTTTAAGTTTTATTTATTTGTGTCTTAAATTTTTATCGCTTTTATTACAATTTTTTGATTAAATTTAATGTTAATAACCATTCAATTTGCATAAAATAGCTGTATTTTGTCACGAGCAAATAGGTGTTAGATTTTTTTCATTAATTTAATGGCACATTTAATTTTAAACGTTTAAGTTAAATGTTAATGTAATTTGGGATAAGTAAATGTAAATTATAAATGTCTTAAAAGTACAATTTTATGATAATACGTATGTTGTTAAATTAAATTAGCTTTCAAAAGTTTCCCTTTGTTTTATACTAACAATACCGTAAAATCATAATTCTTAAGTAGACGTCTAATTAAATAAAAAGAACATTAACGTATAATTATTTAGAAGTATTATACTATATGTGTTTACTCGAATTCTTAAATTAATTTCAACAGAATTATAATAATAATAATAAACGCATTTGCTGAATAAGTTCACTTAACAAAACATAACTTCGAAATGCATTAAAAATGTACGTCAAGTTATTTTGAATACTAAAAGAAAAACCTTTTAAATATTCAGCGCTCCAATTTCCCGAAAGAGTGAACTTGAACGCTTTTACCCGCGGGCGCTGTAAGGTGTTTTACACAAACTTGCGAACTTACCGTGGTCGGTAGGGGCGACAGGTAATCCGGTCGCAGGTACTGGTTGCTGGACGTGAGCATATTGCTCCACAGAACGTTGTCTCTCTCCAGTTTAGATATCGGTCACACACAATCACTTCACGATCCAATCTCCGTGTCAGCACATCCTTATCACTGCGCGAACGTGTAGCACGCACGGCGGTCTGCGATCAACTGAGCCTCCGTGACGCGTCGCCCCCCTCTCTGACACGTTGTCACTCGTCGCCGCGCCATTTTTGCATTCTGTGTACTTTGCGGGAGCTTTGCCGTCTTATCCCCACCGCTTTTGACACCCTGTGTTTCGTCTCGCTCGCGCGCCATTACTAGAGCGCTTTCCGCGGCGTTTTGATGAAAGGTTTTATAAAATATGCAGTCGGAGTCAAAGGCGATGCGACGACAGAGATGCATAGCTGGGGAAATTGAATGGCCACGGAGCGAGTAAGCGACGGCTCAGTAATAATTTAGTTTTAACGTCATCTTTCTGCGCTTGACTGAAGGTTGCCCTCTATTCGCGTTGACGTTGGCTTTTCTAAGCTGGAACTTTCTCAGTTTTAATTGGTTTGAGCGATCGACATTGGAATTGTAAAGTCGCTTAAAAGTTGGTAGAGCGATAAAGCGGTTTCTATTGAATGGAACGACATTTTCATAATTTCTGCTAATATTTTGGTCTGGTTTTACCTTTATGCTTAATATTTTTGATGCTTGTTTGTTGTTGTTAAACAATTTTCTTGTTATAGGATAAAAGCATAAGATAATAAAATAGTTTTTGATTTGGAAATGGTTGTCGTTTAAATAAATACGTTTAGATATATGTACATATTTTAATTTGGGCTAACTAACACAGATGTTGTTTTTTTAATACATACATACATCAAGATTTCGAGATTTCAAAGATTTATTTATTAAATATACATAAAACACAGATATATTAACGTAAATCGCTGCAATAGTTATGAACTATAGTTATGAAAAATAACAATGCATCTGCAATCAAATACAATTAGCAAAGTTATTCGTTCATTAGTTTTTTTACTTATGGACAAGTAACAGTGACCGTTACCATAACTTTTGTTTCTACTTTTTATACAAAAATCCATTGCTATTATTTCACCTTTGAAGTGTTTTTATGAAGTGACATGTCCCAAGCGCTAAACGCTACGATTATCACGCGGCGTATGTGGAACGTGAGGCATTCTCGGTATGTGGGGAACGTTGCATTGGAGGTAAGAAACGATTGCACTTACGTGGCTTGCACTTTATCCGTTAACAGACGATTATATTGTTGTTGTTGTGTTGTAATTGATTGTTGGTGTTGTAACGCTTATGTTATTTTTGCTTTGAAAGCAAAGCGATTAAATGATTGTTTTACATCATTGAATTTTTATCAAATATAATTAAAACAAAACTTTGTGAATATATTACGTCCAAATACAATTAAATAAATGAATGCATTGGGTGGGTAACTCTCTTGTTTGATTCGGGGAATGTATTGTTATTATTTTTTTTTCTCAAATAACCATTGTTCTCGTGTAAGTGATGTAAATCTTTTTTGAGAATAAAGATTTTTTAAACCTAAATTACTTGTACTAATAATGAAAAAAGCTAATATTATAGTTACTCATCTGTAATTAGTTAGCATTACTAGGAAATACTAGGAATTATCATCATAACGAAAATAAGTTTAAAAACGTTTATAGTGTAAGTGTTTGAATTCAATTATGTGTGTGCATGCATTTGAACACAGGGAACCTAACATCATTATTTATCTCTGGATATTACAATAAGTCCTATGACGTCACTAATAACAGTCGGAGAGTGTGTTAGGGTCTTAAGACATTCGGAAAAGCATCGTATGCGACTGTCGTCGGGCGACTGCGATTCGTTTGAACATTGTTAAGAGAATATCGTCAAGGCAATTACTAATGTAAAAACTTGGGTGACATTCGCGGTATTCTGTGCTGCGCCTTTAGGTATCTATTAAAACTGGGGTCGGTTATATGGAAGCAGGTTTCCGGTACGTGTTTTCTGTTTTACCCGACTGCGTCAGAAGGAGGGAATTTTTTTTTCGAGCGTATGTATGTCCATTACTATGGAACGCCCTACAGCCAAAACGGCTTAACGGATTTTAACATAATAGGTGTCGTTGGATTCGTCTCAATTGTCTTAGTTACATAGGCTATATATTTTATATATAGTGCCTGAAAACTGAAAAAGGGGGTTTTAAGCAGTCGGGTTTTTTGTTTTAAAGATAATGTTATATTGTTATAGCTATCATAAAGACTGTTGTATTCACAAAGCGGGTTCCAAAAGTTATCAGGGGTAGCAACTCACATGTGGTCGACTAGGCCTCAATTCTGGTCAGTATTGATTAGATATCTGCATGAGACGCGGATTGTAAGCTGTGACTGTAGTGTAGTACCAAATAAGCTTGTAGTCAATCTGATTGTATGTGGTCACTACCACCCATAGACCATATAGAACATGGGTTTTGTACGGAGTAACATTCCCTATGTCGCGGTAGCAAGGACAATCACAAAGATGACCACACAAACACCCAGACCCAGAAGAACTCTACATACATAATTCAAATGACTTCAACCAGGAATCGAACCTGGAACCTTCTGTCAATACCATAACGTGCCTTATCTGCGCCGGAAACAGTCCAGCTTATAAATAGACCCTAAGGTGCAATTACGTAATCAACACAGGTAGAAGTTTGTTTTGCTTTTCAATTTCGGGAATCTTTATGGGGTCTTTGTATGGGACCACCGGCGGTGCGGGGTAAAAAACGCACTTTCATTGTTTACTCTACCAACAGAATGGTAGAGTCATTGTAGTCGGTAGAGTTAAGCTACCTTGCGAACGACTTTCTGTTTTATACCATTATATTAAGGGTTACTGGTGAGAGGTAGTTTTGGTAGTCATCGCAATTTTTATAATCTCCCTTCGTTTTTGTTAATACGTTTTTGTTTTATAGCCAAAACCTCTTTACGGCTTATCTTTGTATGAATGGAGATTATTTTTTAAAATAAGTTTCGTTTTTTAACATTGTTCTATGATTAGTACATTGTTACATTTTTAAACATTTTTTACAATTGTAGATAAAAAGTCATTGTTATCTTTTATCTTTTACGATTTAAGGAAATCCTTAAACGCTTATCACTTAATGTTCTTACAATAGATTTAACAGTTGGTAAATCATAGATAGTAATTGTTAAAAAATGCAAAATGGTGGAGTGTAATGAGCTTTTAAGCTTTTATGAGCTTTTGTTCCATTGAAATATGCTAACAGATTAGTTATTTAACTTAATAATTATACATAGGTATAGTCTTTGTTAAGGTATTCTAAAGAAGGTAGGTAAGTTTATTTTACTAGTACATGATATAGTGCTTCTAAGTATGATATGGTGAACTATTAGTAGTTCAACTCCGTGACACCGCCATATCTACTACTGCCTTAAAACAGCAGTGCAAAGTACTGGTAGGCACTCTGGTCTAAAAGGTAAGGTAAGAGAGAAATGCTTATCCCAGTAGTTCCAACTTAATCCTCAGGGGTAGCACTGTAGATACATGACCTTAACCAGGGCTCTTATTTAATGCTTCCTCATGTTCATGATCGTCTGATACCACTTACCAAATAGATGTGACGGTAGTGCCTCCAGAGTCGAACCACAAAAGGATACCACTTTCGATTTATACCTTTTTAAATTATTAAGTAATGTAATGTATTAAGATTTTAAAGCATGATCTTAAAGCATTATGTTTAAATACAGGTCAAGCTCAGACAGATCAGGTCAGTTCAAGGGATACTGAACAAGGTGGAAGCAACTAACAAGATGAGATCTTGACCGGGCGGGAGCCAGACGGCTGGCTTCACGCGGTAATCGACGTGTTTTGTGTAGGGCTGTGCGAATAAGAATTTTAATAAGTCAGTCCATTCATTATGACGACCCGCGTGGCAGAACGGTTACCATACCGGTCTGACGCGCAATGGATCCCGGGTTCGATTCTCGGCCAGACAGACATCTAAATAATGAATTTAGATTTCTGTTCCTGGGTCTGAGTTTTTTTTTTTTTTTTTTTTTTTTTTTTTTTTTTTTTTTTTTTTTTTGGTTTTTAAAAAAAAATTT
>DWPV01005085.1:0-12825 GCA_018251915.1 Urbanus proteus proteus
AAGGGAGATATACTTATCCGAGGCGTTCCAGCTCAGTCCTTAGCGGAAGCAACGCGTCTGTGGTCAACTTCAGGTAGGACCTTGATCTTATCTGGGGTTGATTACAGATGTATGGGCGGCGGTGGCCACTTACCATCAAATGGACTGCATGCTCGTTTGCTACTTTGATCATGTAAAATATGAGTTTAGGTATTTCTAGTAGGTAATAACTTATGTTACTGAACACTGCTCTGTTGATTGTAAGGTAAAGGAGAGAGCTTACAGATGTTCATGGCCAAATAAAAAATAAAATGCCTCGTACATTAGGTAATATCTGGTCTACAACCCTCACACCAAAACAACGAGATTAGTCTATCTGTTTAACCTATATTGCTTTTTAAGTGGCCTATCTTTTAAACTTACAGGGTTTCAGTAAAACCAAACCAAAAACAACAAGAGACCAAATCCCATATCATAAACGATTTCTTTATCCACGTCTGCTAGTTCACTCAACCATGTGTTTATCTTATAATTATTTAGGTGTGCATGTGTGGGTGTCTAAGTACGTAATTAAAGTATGGAAATAGTAATATAAGTTTTGAAGTGTTTTCTCTATAAAACATTCGAGTGGAACACTCGTGTGTCAGTGACCTTTTGTAATAACAGCGATGTTTACGTATCTGTTGGGGGATTCTTGAAATTTTCGATTTTTAACTCCAAAGGGCTCGGGATTCGAGGAATGAAGTTTTATGTTAATATTTTATACCGTTTCGGTTTTACAAACATTGTTTCTCTGTTCCGTTTTGTGATGTTATTACGTTTGTGTTAAATTGATATGCAGTAAATTAAAACATTTTTTGTATATAATGTTATAAACGTAATTCATGCTCTGTTTCTGTATAAAAAATGATTGTCGCTTGAAATAAATTTTCAGTTAATTTCAGTAGTCATTTGAAAAAAAAACATTAAATTTCAGAGGATTGTTTTCAAAATTGTTTCATATACGGATTATAGTGAAAGCTTTTTATCGACGGAACGGGCAAAAACGGAAAAAGGGACTACGGAAAATAATTTATACTAAGAGTCGGCGACATATATAAGAAGTTTAAAAGCCAGTAATTTAGACTATATAAGGGTAATCTTTATAGCTTTAGCTCTATATTATCTTAAACTCTATCTCTTTAGAGTTTCAGGCTACTAGAGTTCAATCACTTCATCTCTACATAGTTCCAAAACATAGAGTTCTCACACCACTTCAAACAATCAATAACAATTAAATTCCTACTCTACTTTTAATAAGCTCTACCTAAAACGCAAATTGTTTTTACTTTGAAACCGGTAATTGAGTAGAGTTTAGTAAGCGGTCATTAATCTCATCTGATCCAAAACTGTCTATTTACTCTAAAAAGTTTCGCGTGACGTCACTCAGGCAGTATTAGCTATGATACCAATAATAATAACGCCTACCGTTAACGTGTCATTTTTTGTATATTGTATATTAATACGAGTCAAAAAGGATAAGTAAGACTCTTATCCGACGACCCGTGGCGGAATGGTTATCATACCGGTCTGACGCGCAATGGGTCACGGGTTCGACTCCTAGACAGACATCTAAATGATGAATTTAGATTTCTGTTATGGGTCTGAGTGTATTCGTGTATGTGTGTTTCCATGGCACCCATGATACATGAAAAAATCCTACTGTGAGGCTATGAGTGTAGAAAGCGTTTTTTTGTCGATTGGACCGTGTTAAGAGCAGTATCGGTTTGAGGGTAGTAGGGTTTTAAAGGTAGTAGAACCCTTTGTGGTTCGACTCCGGTGGCACTACCGTCACTCCTATCCCTACCTTATAACAGCAATGTTCGACGTTACTGTTCTAGTCGGTAGGGAGACATACTTATTCGAGGCGTTTCAACTTAGTCCTCAGGGGTAGCAATGCATTTGCCAACATCAGTTAGGACTGTGTTCTTATAGGTTGTTAATAGATGTGCATGGACGGCAGTGGCCGATTACTTTCATGCCATTGATACTACAATTCCATACAAGAATTAATATCCAAATATCGTATTGTATCATATCATATCGTATGGTATACATACCGTATCGTATAAGTATCGAATGAATCATCCCAGAAATTCCTGTAAATGAGAACGCGTATCTGGATTTTAAAATCAGTTGCAAGATATGCGATGCGGAACGTAAAGATAACTTCTGTACATGAATATTATTCGTCTGTGTATTGTAAAACAAAATAGGGAAGTACGGACGTTAAAATATATATTTTTGTTTTGATTTCATATCTGTTTGTAGATATTAGACGGAATTTGAAAATCGCTTGACACTAAAATTAAACACTTCATATTTTTTTTATTCAAAATTTGGGAAAAAGATAAGGTCGCCATCTTTTGATAGCCACCTATATTATATTTTAAGGTACAAGATTCATATAAATTGAAACCTACTAAGATGCACTACGTCTGAAATTATGTATATATAATTTTAGAGCATATTTGAGGGCCTATAACCAAGTATTGGCCGTTATATATTAAAAGACAAGTATTTAAAAGTTCGATATAAATTATGCGCGGACGAAACCGCATACGAGCTTAAAGCTTAAAGCTTTATATCAGCATTTGCATACATGGCGGGTATTTCATTATGCGAATCCATTGCTCACTTTATAACAATCACTAATGTGAAACTTGTATGTTTGTGTACTTTTTGAAATCGTAAATAAGTGTGCAATGGTGAATTCCTGTATATGGAAAGTTATTTCTACCCTTAATTGTCCTATCACAGGTTGTTGATGGGTACTCGTTTTTACCCATTATTGTCCCACTGCTGGGCAAGGATATCCTTTTATAGAGGGCCTTAGGACATAGTCCACCGCACTGACCAAGTGCGAAGTGGCAAACTTCAAACACCTTTGAGAAAGTTTTTTAATTAAATAGCTCCAAGGTTGCTAAGTTGAAGAAGTGACGATCAATATTTGGAAACAATGGCATAAAATTGTGTATTAATAGTAATTATTCTTCCATTATCTATTACGGTACAATATCAAGTACAATAAAAGAATAAACAAAAGTATTCAAATTCTTCATTCATAATCGAAAAGAAACAGTATCTATACATGAACGACAAAAATATTATCTCATTCATACAAACACATAAGCTACTGTTTGCTATACTAGCGATAAATCATCACGTATCTATGATATTCATAAGAATTAATCTATGCGAAGCAATAGTAGTAAAACAGTCCAAGAAAATATGGCTTCATAATAATTGCTTATTGTATTAAACTCTATTGAATCGTTACTGGCAACACGCACACGCAACAGGAAAAAGAACTCGTTCCACATTCAAATTGGTATAGGAATTTGAATACGCGATTGTCATTGGTTGACAATCAATCATTATAGTTTTTGAAATTCGAATTCCTCGGCATACGTGAGGTTTGATTCGATCAGCAACGAGAGTATAGCTACCGAGGCGCGTTTATTTTTCTTCGTTTTAGACGCTTGTGTCATAGATAACTAATAACGAGCAGCGTTAATAGGTTGTTAATTTTTTGAATGGATTGTTTGGAAGTGACAATTCTAATAAATTACATAGTGTGTGGTTTTTTTAAGTAACCAATGAAGATAGGTTACTCATTGGGTTACCTTTGAATTAGGTTTTTTTTTATTTCTCATAGATTTTGTCGAAAACCTGATTTAATTATAAAGCACTTTAGAGAACTTCCTACAGCAGAATAATTACTTTTATTACAGAGACGTTACAAATGTTAATCTCGTATTAAAGTTGTAAAAAATCATATTAATTCTTTCATAGCTACCTATTGTTAACTATTTTGAAAATATTTTTAATCGCTTGCAATGAAACAAGGCGGTAATAAATACCACTTTTGTAATCGTTATAATGATTAGGTGGCACCGTTACTCGAAATATCACGATGGTAACAGTGTATTATTTATTCTTTTGTCGATGGTCATTGCAGATTATATAGAAATTTTAGGTCTGTGCATTTGTTTATGCTGATTAATATCTTAATCGCTAAGTGCGTAATCAGCCTTATTTGAAAAAAGGTAAAATATAAAATCGATAAATCAAAAGTTGAAATAGATCAAACAAGTTATAGAATTACAAAATTTTGGTTTTGAAGCTCGCCTTCAAATGTCAAATTTTGATATTTAATCAAACGACCTCAACTTTATCGTTGAAAATATAATTATTTTATAAATTACTATTGAAATCTAACAATCACGATTTTTGAAACTGTAATCACGAGAGGTTGACTTAACTTTTTTAAACTTAATTCAAAGAGACAGCTCTATCAAAATATATTTTTTTTAATTTAAACCTTAATTTCCAAATAGAAGTAATCACCCTTACACTTTAAAAGTGTTCAGAGCTACTGTGTTCTGGTCTGAATGGGGTGGTAAGGGAGACATACTTATTCGAGGCATACCAGCTGCGATCGAACCTAGGTAGGACTGCAATCTTATCTGGGATTCATTACGGATGTCCACGGGCGGCAGTGGCCACTTACAGCGTGGACAGCATCCTCGTTTGCTGCTTCAATTGTATTAAAAAAAACGCTAAGTAGCGGTAGTATTGAACCCTAAAAACTAAAAAAACACTATTTAATGTTAGCTAAAGGGTTATTAGAATTTCTAATCCTCATAAACATGTTTGAACAAGGCTTCGTCGTAGACAAATAGCTACTTTTTCGAGCACTCTCATAAATGTTGTTCTTTTAAACCAAAGAGTATTTATTTCCATAAGACAAGTGTTTGACTCTTTCGACGCCGTAAAAAATTTACATTTTCTCGTTTTCTGAGTATTTACTTAAAGATTTTGAACATTCGACGCTTCTATTTGTTGTGTGATCTTCAACCTATTGTATGATTGGGATAAAAATATAAGATGTTGCTGTTAAGAAAATAAAGATCTTAGAAAGTTTAGAAGAGATGCAAATTACATACTGTATGTATATTTTGGACAAACCCAATTATTAGTCTGTTTGTATAATTACAGTTATATAAATTTTATTACTTTCAATTGCGTTTAGTCCCGTATTTCGTAGATCCTAACCAATCATAAAATTTAACAACATTGGGTGCGTTTGGAACTTGGATGGGTGTTAAGCTGTCGGTTACAATTGTTAGCATTAGATAATTATCAAACATTCAAGGAAATCTTGAGGACAGTTTAAATATATTCGACATGGAGTAGCGTCTGTTCCTCCGCCAATTGTCATTGAAGCCACACCAGACCTCTATCACTTTTGGGGAAAGATCCATGCCCAGCATTGGGATAAAAGGCATTGCAGCAAACCTAATATGTTTTGACATGGGCAATAAAGATGACTACATAGTGTATGTGTTAAACGATATTATTTGCTTGAAATGAAATGATAGTCCACGATGAGTAATTACGAAATTATTTCCGCTTATTTCAACCATTATACAGATAATTGGCTTAACTAATGGACCAGGAAGACTACTGAAATGCCTCAACTTTGTGCATTAAGATCTTGTAATGGACTTAAGAGACGATTCCTAGAACAGAAGCTTGAACTGTTTATTGGTAATTTAAATGGGTATTTCTTCGTCCCACTGCTGGGCAAATACCCAAGCCCTAGACTGAGAGTCTCAGGACTTTTAATGTGAAGTATGGATTAGGATACTTACGCTTTTGACTTTTTTAAGAATTCTCAGGCGCCTCTCAAGATATATTCTTTCACCGTTAGTATAGTAAGTTTAATTAATTTCTAATAGATATTGCAAATAACTTTAAAAATTGAGTCTATCTGGACTTCGATCTTCAGACCTTCAGATTCATAATTTCAAACCAGGTTGTCATTGCTTATGTCAAGTTAATTAAATTATTACGTAATTGTTTACGTTTGTCTAAAAATCCGGCTCGACGGACCAATTTTTTTTTCACGAAAGTCATCGATCTGCCTATTCGTAATTTAAAAACATAAACAAGTTCTCGTTATTTTGTTTATGCAACGCACAACGCCCACACCGAAAACTAAGTCTCAATTAAAACGAGCAGTACAACTTAATACGTAAGATGTTATTACTTATTAAGCTGTTTTCACATCTACAGACAATTTTTTGTATAGAAAATCTTTGTATATAAAAAAAGTTTTAAATGTTTGTGACCAAAATTTTGTGAAGCAGTCGTTGGGCTTACTTGAAAATTTTATACAAGTTGTTTTTACATCATGGGATTTTGTTAAAGATGCTAGAACTCTATTTAGTTCGACTCCGGCGGCACCACCACCACACCTATTTCTGTCTTATAGTAGCAGTGTTAAGCACTGCTGTGTTTTAGTCTGAATGGTGTGGTAAGGGAGACACACTTATCCGAGGTGTTCCAACTCCGCCTAATATTGTCCGGCAGAAATGACTATTAACTGGGATATATTCGGAGTCGAAATTAATGACGATTTTAGTCTATCATGTTACATCTACGTAGTGTTGGCAGATGTGTACACAGCTTTAAATGCCCCCGAGCATTTACGGTACCAATGCTCTACATACCGTACGTCAGATTCCGATTAGAAATTTAACTTTGATGGAAAACTATTATTGACCGCCCATTACCGGACGTACAGTTTTTGTGAAGATCGGAGATAAGACCCGTTTTGTGTGAACCGAAACACACCTAATTAGACTACTCTACTTGGCTCGCTTTTATTCTTGTGTAACGTTTGCTTGATAGCAAATTTTATTTTGATTTGAGTCTTCTATGATTGAGAATGCGGCTCGAAGGACCAAAGTTAGTGTAAAAATATTTTTTATTTTAAAAGTTTATCTGCATTTTATAATTTTAATAGAGTTAAGATCAAGTTTTGGACTTGATTTAATGCTATTGACATTTTGAAAAACATGCTTATAACTTATGACTTCTAGTAATAAAAATGGATTTAGAATCAAGTTGGTATTTTAAAGCTTATTTCAAAAAAGAAAAAAGTAAATAAATAAATTATCCACTTAATTATGGACAAAATACAGTCAACCCTACTATTGTCACCTCAAATTCTATAGGCAAGCCGTATTGTAAAGCTTAGATATATAATACCTATATCGTACAAATATCTCACAATCCAAAGATAATTCCCGGACATCAATCAGCCTACTGAACAATGTTCAACAGAATTCGTTGCCAAATGAAGTAATTAAATTCCTCCACCATATTGTCTGGTACCAGAAATGAACGACTCGTGGTTATGTAAATTAGATAGTTTTGTCAAAATCACTATTAAAAGGGAATAAGGTTGATAATTGTGGACCCAACCCATATTGTTATCGGGGTTGACAAAAATCTTTATATTTGCAATGCTATGTTTGCGCTGTTTTGAACACGTGGCACTTATGTACTGTAGGCAAAAAAGTCGTAATTAATTAAAAAATGAAACGTATATTTAAATTGATGGTCGATGCTGGTATATTCTGAAGAGTCGGGTTTGACTCCTGACCGAGCAAAAATGTTATTGACAAAATATTCTATTGCATAAAATTGTTTAATGTCAATAACATAAAAGTCGATTAAAACATATCTAAATAAAAAAAACTTTAATTTTAAGTAAAATATTATAAAATTACAAAGAGAGTTATTAAAATAGAAAGGACACGTTGAAAGATTCGAAGGTCGTATTTCCTAACAACTCTCAATTTACTATTTTTTCTATTATTTGTAAAATCACGTGTTTCAACATACTTTTACGTACAAATTTACCTCATTAACTTCGAACGTGTCCTATTTAAACTAGATTAACTTGGAAACTAACCACGTTAAACGTGACCAATTGAATGACAGGATAAATTGATTCAATAAAAATTGTAGCTCGAAATGGCTTCTTTTGTATGTTTTGAGCTCACAAATTATCATGTATAATACATATTATGTTATCAAAGATACATTACATGATTATGTACATAACATATACACAATAACTAAATACACTTTTAATATAAGGTATATAAGAAAGACCATCAATCCAGTCTAACAGTTCGCAAGTAAATTTACGGCCTTATTTTTAATTGGTCTTATTTTTCGAAGACTACCTAATAATTTCCATTAATATTAGTAGTATTATGTAAAGTGTACCTCCTAGCCAATCACAAGACGAGTTAAAGATTATACCTCTTTTCATTCTTAGTACACATATCATAACAAACGCAATGACATTGATCGAAACTGAAGCAACGAGCACGACTTACGCCAGAGTAATCTGTACGGGTACAATATTTAACAATTACCATAGGAGGTTCTTATCACGATTGTTACGTCACGTACTGGCACACGTCAACGATGTTTGATCTATGGCCGCTACCAAATCCCCAGTGATCGATACTGACACTGTATGAAATTAATTAACTGATGCAAGCCTTGCGCAAGATTTGATGATGGACGTAGGCTTGGTTTAAGAGAGGAAAGAAACAAAGGAAGGAATGAAGGAAAGAGAGAAGAAAGAAATGAAGAAAAGAAGAAAACAATGATTGGAGAATTGAAATATTAGGAAGAAATAGGTTTGGCAGTGGTGCCTTAGATGCCAAACCACAAATGGTTCTACCATATACCAAATTGAAGTCCTAAGAAAAATATAGTAAAATACACATTTAAAATTTTGATATTACAGTCTTTAAATTAATGAGACAATATTATAATGGCAATATATTAAAATAAGATTCAAAAGACTAGATGGTACAACTTTAGCTATAATATATGTATGTCGTTTTTCTTAGAAGTAATTTTACTCTTATATTTGCCATTTATTGCAAAAAGTAATTGTTCAGCATACCAAAGGTTACTTGCAAATCATAATAAAATATAATGTTAATGCTAATTTAAAAATGGGCTATTCCACTAACCTTTAAATAACATACTTTTTGTGCTTTTTGTCATATAACGAGCTTATGAATAATTGACTTTAAATTTCCATTGTAACACAATATGTCATAGTAAAATATAATTCCTATTATCTTCATCATATTACTTCGACAATTTTTAATTCTATTTTATCCTTCTGATTTTTCGAATTTATTAAGTTTATTAATAATAGCTTTTCTAATATTTCTATATCCAAAAACCTTACAAGACTTTCTGATTTTTTAAAGATTAAGACATCCGCCTATTCTAGGTCTATCAATAATGTTGACATTCATAGACAGATTCTTGAAATAAAAATGTAAATAACAAAAATAAAATAAAAATTCAGTACTATATTTTTAATTTTCCTAAAAAGAAATCCAAAAATCCTTCAACTTCATTCGTAGCTAGTAGGCATTAACGTCACAGTGAACGCTACTGGTCATAGTTGCACTATGCCGATAATCTGGTAGTCGAATGCCGACCGTACTGTTATCTCGGTCGTGGATCAGATCGGCATTATTTTGAGAAGTAATTATTAATGTAGAGGCGGTTACCGAATTTCAGACCACTGCAGTACAGTCCTTAGTCTAAACTAATGAATAGAAAACGGTCTAGTAGCAGATACGGTCTCAGATAATGATGAATGCTCTCGCTGTACTTTTAAGAGTAATTATCGACGGAATTTCTGGTAAGTAAGCTTAAGTAGCTACTTTTAATAAGTGGTGATTAATTTGAATTTTTTTGTTATTTGAGTACCTTGAGAAATGATCTCACTTATGTACTGATTGCTTTATGCAATGACATTGTCGACTGCATGTGTTACATTAGTGCATAGGTATTAATTGATGACAATATTAATGATTGTAAATATGCCCTATTTTCAACCATCCTTCTTCTGCAAACCGAATGATAACTCGTATTAAATTCTTCTTCGCAATTTATGCGTTACGTCCTTTCGCATTTCGAAAGAATCTACACCGATTACTGCATTATGATTTTAAAAATTAATCACATCATTTTCTAAATTACTTTCCAGACCAAACATATTCTTTGTCCGTTTATGGATTTTACGACGTTCCGACAACATATCGCACGCCCATGAGAATCAAAGCGATCGTTATTAATGTAAAGCGGGAATATTCCCCGTACTTCCATAATAACTGGCAGAAAAAGACGTAGACGATGATTTCGGTAAAGAATCCAGCGGTTAAGCGTGCCCACTGGAAGACCGACGTAAATTTGACAAAAGAATTTTATGAACGTATAAATTCGAGATGTCCGTCCGTCAGCCGATCGGTACTTTAATACTCGAGCGTTTCGAAGAAACACGGTTTTTGCTCACATTGAGATCGCTACTCGTTCAATTACAGACGAAATTAATGATTGAACACATTTTAAACTACGTATTCATATAAACGCACACTAGAGGGACACACAATAGGATTACATTCCCATAAATGGATCGCTATAACCAGTTATGACCGCTTATGAGCCCTATAGTTGCTATTTAACATTTTTGTAGCTTTTGTTTCGAATAGAACTGTGTTCGTGCATTTTAATTCAGACTTAGGGACGCTGTATGCAGTTATATGAATCGGGGCCTTATATGAAGGGCTCGTTCTATCTAATCTTTTTATGTTATTGGGTTGCAGAATGGCCGATATGTTTGTTGGGTTGTCGCAGGGCATAGAGATACTTTATGTGTAGAGTATTAAGGAAAGTTACAGGTGTGATAAGTGAGGGTATTTTTAAATTGTCATTAGGGGGTATATTAGATATTCGTTCTTAAAATTTTATGAATGAAAGTACGATGTCATGCTTTTCTATGTTTGTATTGCAATTCAGACAACAAAGCCAAACCTACGCAAAACAAAACGATATTAAAAACGAGAGAGAATTTGTATCGCAAATCGAAAAGTCTGCCGTTTACAAGATGGCGATTTATCATAATACTTTACACAAACGTAGTCAGTAACACAAAACCGTGGAACAAAAAAGCGAATTCTTAAATCGCGATTAAGCGGACGTTTTAGTTGGAAGCGATCGCTATTATCAATCTTTGGAGATATAAAATTACTTAGCGATATTTCACATTTATGCTTTTATAGATTAAGGAGTCGAAACATAAAACGGAAGCTCATTCAACAAATAAATTTTAATAAACCATGTGAAAAGCAATAAAAGTCATTCAACGACTTCGATTGTAACGACGGACGTATTAAAAAAATTAGGAACAATTCAAATCAAATCTTCGAATTCTCGTTAGAGCAGGACGCAATAGGGTTGATGACCCGTTGAAATGTCAGCACACATCCATCTCACTCTCTCCCTGCGCCTCTGTAATTTGTTATCTCATTCTATGAGATGTTGATCTTGATACGTCACATTTTTAATAAACGAACTCCATATGACATGGCGCACGGAAATTTGTTCGAATGATTAATATGGCCGGAGTAGACGTAAGTATTACTTTGTTTTTAAACGTTATTAGAAATATTGATAGTTTCATGTCATTGCTCGTGTTTGTGATCGGTAGATAAACGATTGGAGATAGAAAGTCTGTTAGAATTGAACGCACGAGAGAATAACAATATGTAGGCAGAACGCAAAAACTATACACTACCTATCTCCAAATCAGATATGTAAAAATCTTTGTTATTTTTTGTTCCGTTTTTGAATATATACAACACCATCTATTATTGTGTTGGAGAAATAAATATGGTAAGAGGCGTAATGTATGTCTGTTCTTTTTAACGACTTCAATAAAACATTTATGCACGAACACAATGAGATTCATTGAAATTTCATCAATACTTGGAAATTCATTTCAAAAAGTGATAACTGGTCACATGAGACTGAACTTAGAATTGATTGATTTTCCTTAAGAACATTCGGTGACAAATGTTTAAGCTTAGTATGGCGAGTAAAGTCAGGGCAAGTGCTTGATAATAATGGTTAGGTATTTCGCGAGAACTGACTATTAATTAGGACGTAGCCTGCGAAGCGAGTTTAATAACGTAATAATCTTGTCGCCTGTGGCATTTCGGCTATTACTCGGATTCTTATTTTAATTTTGACATTAATAAGTACCGAACATACAGACAAAACGAATGAAAAACGAGCGGCGTGATACCACAAAAAGCTTATGTTCTAGACTGCGTACTGGCCATGCGCTTCATTACAACGGAAATAAAAAGTTCATATTTGACGTTTAACAAATTGTTCCTTTTTCAAATCTACCAATGAGACCATTGTGTTCGTTCCTAATGGCGTGTTCTATTTCAAATCTCATTCTCTTTTCAAATCTGGCTCGCCTTTCAGATTCATTCGAATTTGGAATGTGTTGGATACGTTTTCCCACACGTCTTTTTGAATTGTTTGTCTTTTAAATGAGTTGATTAATAGGATGTTACGTTAGTACTGATTGTTCTTGCAAGTGATGGTGCAAGCACGTATGACTATCGAATTTGTATACGTATCTGATCTACTGTTTAAGATTGGCAATATATGTTTATTGTACTAACGGCTATAATGGCTTTGATACAAAGTGCTGTTAGACCGAAGATGTCGATCATTAACTTTCTCGCGATGCTTTTTATAAGGTCTAATATTTGGTTGGAATACTTGATGTATGTCTTACATAAGGTAATAATTATGCGATAGAAGTTTCAGTTATTATTTAAAATAGTAAATTGTTTAAACTAACCCTGTCTGTCTTATGATTTTCAGGAAAAGATTTCTAGGACTTTATAGGATGCCATGGACACACACATAAAGACCAATTCGCAAACACCGAAACCCAGAACAGAAATTTTAATCAGGTAACTGTCTGCCTGGGGTCGAACCCTGCACTTACTGCGTCTTAGTAAAAAACATTAGCTTTTAAATCTTCAATTCTTATTAGAACAGCGCTTCAAAGCTCAACAACGTTAAATTCACGAAGATGCGGGTAAG
>DWPV01005086.1:0-12823 GCA_018251915.1 Urbanus proteus proteus
CCATAACGAATAAACCTTCCGAGACGGTGGTAGAGTTTTTGACGTTCAAAAAGTGTTCAATATGAATCAACTTTGAATAAATGATATTTGAATTTGATTTATACTACCTTATTTGGAGGCAATGACAGATATGTCCAGCGAGAACATGAGTGAACTTAGCATATAATTAGTATTTTTACCTTAAAATTCGCGTCTAGTCTGCTTATGTTTTGACAACCGCTTGGTGTTTTTCTTACATTTTTTGTATGTTTTAATGGCGTAGGTGTTGATCCAGGTCGTTGACATAACTGCTATATTGAAACCACACATGAAATTTATCGTAGGTAATTACAGAATTCAGATAACGTGCATGGGGACACGGGGTTCTTTAAAAGACGCTTAAAAAAAGCTCTTCAAAGCTGGTGATGCATTGGCGACTCCTCTGGTGTTGCAAATGTTTATAGGCGACTACTTTCCATCTCTCGTCTCCGTTTGATTCAGCTAAAGGGTGTAGTGGAAGACTTATCGTTAGGTCCAACTGTGAAATAAGACATGAAAGAACACTTATTGGTTCAACTCTACCAACGCAGGCAGATGTATTTCCGTCTAATAACAACAGTTTTAACCGCTACTGTGTCCTAGTTTACTGGGTGTAGTAAGAGAATTTTACACACAGCATTCTAACTTAGGAAAACTCAACGTGTCTGTCTGTCTTTAGATAGGACTTTATTATTATCTGGGTTTGACACATCCACGAGCGGAAGAGATTTAATATCAGGTATCTCACATGCGTGTTGATTGCAGATGGTATTGATGATACCATAGGAAGACGCTGCTATCTCCTGGAATGTCTTATTCGCATCCTACGACATCCACGCGAAGAGAGGTTGATAATTGATAATATTCAAGACACGATACCGTTTTTTGGCGTTTGTTACTTCTATATTATAAAAAACCTAAAAAATAAATTACCCACTTAACACCAGGTGATCTAAGTACCGACTGGCTATGCTCATTACCATAAAAACTTCAATCAAGTATGTCAACTCCAGACGTTGAATTGATATTACGAAATGGCTTCTTGTAATCAATTTTCGATTTTCGATGACTAACTTATGGAATATCTAATGACGTTTTTATATCAAAACTGGTTGCGGTCGTCGTAATACGGGCGCACGGAAGTGGTAGAGCCAAGTTAGCGTAAGGCAGGCTGCAAACAAAATATTATTAAGAAGTTCCTTGCGAATCGTGTCGTAAATATCAGTCTCAAAATATGTCATATTTATGTTTTATGCGAATAAGGGTATGGTATTTTTTTGCATTATTAGTAAGTATGCCTCATTCCAACTAAATATATGAGAATAAAAACTGAAAAATAGGTACTCAGTTAAAATGAAAGTACATATATAAATTTAATTCATTATCAAACGTAATTAATTAGGATTATAAAACATGATATGTAAACAAAAGTAAAATTTACGATTTTAATATCGTGTAAGAGACAATGGTTGAATTGATATTTATTGTACCTAAAGGGTAGATTATAGAAGTGTGACTTAGGCACTTTACGACGCATGTCATGGTTTAAATGGATTACAGGCTTCATTTACAAAGTGCGACAAATAGCAGCTCAGTGTCAAATAACATACTTTAATGAAGCATAAATTTTGCTCGTTGACTGAAATATTGAGTATTATTTCCATAAAAAACTTATTAACTAAGGTAATTACTTAGTACATAACAAAATTTAACACGTAACGGGTAGGTACGGTTCGTTTTTTTATTACTATTTATTATTTACGATATTTTGACCCATTGCATGGATAGTGGTCACGGTTAAAACAGTTTTTGCCGAACTTCCCCGACAATTTTTAATAAATACTTTATTCAATTAACAAAATTAATTAATTAATTCATAATTAATTTCTTAATTTATAATATTTTTTATTATTTTATTTTTTAAATAATACCAGTCTAAAATCACACAACATAATAGTTTATAAACCGATTGAATTACAACTTGGCTCTTACATACACGTATCAGTTTTTGAGACAAGAATAAATTCACACGGCAACTTTCGAAGCAAATAATAGAATTTCGTAATGCTATGTAGATAGGTTTTAATTTGCAAATTGATATGTTAAATCAATATTGTGATTTATTGAATCATAAATGGCGATCTAGATAAAAACTTAACAAAGTATTTAGTTGCTAGGTACTCATTTGAAGCAGGAAGGGTGTGGTTCCTGGCTCACTTTTATTTAAGGTGTCCATCTTTGTTGATTGGTCTCACATATTGTTCAGAATAAAGAATGTTTTTATAAATATTGAGGTAGTAAATGAGCATGCAGCCCACCAGATGGTAAGTGGCCACTGCTGCCGATGAACATCATATACAATAATCAGAGGAACTGCATGCTCGTTCGCTAAATCAAACTTATATAAAATGAGGCCTGCAGCGTACCCAAATAATAAAGTTGTTAGAACCTTTTGTGGTTCGACTCTACCGGCATTACTACCACTCATACCTATGTATTTGTTTGATAACAACAGTGTATTGTTTGTAACAACAATAGAACACGGTAGTGTTCTGGTTTATAGAGTGTGCTAATGAAGACATACTTATCTGAGGCGTTCCAAGTTAATCCTCAGGGGTAGCAACGCATCTGTGACCGACCTCAGTTAGGACTAATCTTATGTAGGGATGATTACAGATATCACAGATACAGATTACAGATATTACAGTTTTAGTTGCAGTCACCAGGACTGCATTTGCCATTTCTTTAGTCTATTTTTTGTATTTCTCCCTATTTCCCCACATTCATTCTCAACCTTTGTCCCCAGGAGTAAACCCACGGAAGCAGCGGCGGGAACGTACCACCTTCACGAGAGCGCAGCTGGACGTCCTCGAAGCTCTTTTCGGGAAGACCAGGTACCCTGACATCTTCATGCGGGAAGAAGTCGCGTTGAAGATCAATCTACCTGAATCTAGAGTACAAGTGAGTAATCGTCTATATTTTTATTGCACCAGTGTTGCCATATGCGTGGACTGAATTTCCCTAAAAAGTTGGAAATTAAAACAATACAAAGAGGTTTTTTAATCTGTAGCAGTGTTGTCATGTGCATCGAGTTTTCTTATAAAGTAGGAAATTAAAAGAATACAAATGGGACATACAAATTTGATGTCTGGTCTCTAGGGAAAACACTGCTATAATTATTTCTGTTATAACAACAGTGTTAAGCCCTGCTGCGCTGTAGAAAAAGAAAACAGAATTACACGACTAGCCGTTAAAACTCTAATTACTATGCTATACTAACTTTATAAAAAACAGTCGCAATTACAATTGATACAATTTTTGTAACTGACGCAATGATTGTTACAAGTTACAATTTTACCGGTATCCGTGTCATAAAAGTCAGTTAAAACAAAATCGAATCACGAAAAAAACGCACCATTTATTGCCACTGGCCGTCAAACAAAGCGGATCAAAATTCGATTTTCAAATTTGAAATTTAGAACATAATTCCATTGCACGTTAATGCTCAACTCGTGTTTGTATAAATTGAATGTTCGAATCAATCTGAAGTCAGTCACCCGAGAAATTCCGGAGGGAGAGGTTCGATTTTTTCTCGCTGGGTGGCACCATATCTAAGACTTCGGATTATAATATACTCGTATCTGTAGTTAATTGAAATTTAATATTTAGCCGGATTTACTACTTTGATATTGATAGAGTTGCTTTTTCGTATTTACTTCCAAAGATTATGTTAATTAAGCTAGTTTTAGTGCGCACTTTTATCTTAAGTCAATTTGTCGTGATTATGTGTGTAATTAAAACCACATAAGAGGTTTTATGACTAGAAGTTAGGCGGAACTTATATTGTCTCTGGTTTAAATTTGTCTTATCTAATGTCCTAGATAGATAGGACACTATGATTGAACGACTTATTGATGGATTTTTTCTGTACCTATATATTCTAATTAAACATCAATGAATGTATAATGAAATCGAATCAGTCATATGTATGAATGAGATAGAAATATCGTAATTTTAATGAGAGTAAAAGGGAAAATGCTATGTTGTTTAATGCTAAAGGAAAAAATACGGACTTTATGATGGTATTTTTATGGTGTTTCATTTGTAATCCTCGCATTTAATATTGTATCTAATAACTTAGATATTTGACACGGTAGTCGATATTACACACAAGGATTGCAAAAAACAAATCTATTTTTCTTACGAGTTTTTATACGAGTATAAAATGCTAATTTAGTTATGGGTGTGAATAGATTATTATGTACGCTATCCATTTCCTTTTCAAGCAGACTATATAATGGCCACTTCGGAAAAATATGCACATTAACAGAACAAAAACATTTTATCTGCCGTAACAATCACAACAATCCAATTATACTACAGATAACATCAGGACAGACTAAATAATTGCACAGATAACGAAGTTATACCAGTTCCAGGTTAGATAAGTTTTAATGGCAGTCTGTTCTGGATTACTTTGTATTTTTAGTGATATTTTTTTAAAAACAAAACGCTTTTGAAAGTTAATTTTAGTTATCTGTTCATTTGCAAATTAAAAAATATTTACAACGGTCTTTGGCGCGAAAATGCGTGCCTTAATCGTCGGAAAAATTAACATATTTGATTTAATTTTTCGTTTAAATTCTTGTTGTAAAACATTGTATATTGCTTCATAAATTTAAAAAGACGTTATTGTCAGTGTATTTTGGTTTTCATTTTCATTTTTTTTTACAAGATTCACACAACTTTGTATTTTCAATTATGTTCTACGCGTATTCCATATTCAAATGTAGAATCTGATTATTTTTTATCGTTACGTTTTGTTTTTGCATTGAAATAAAAATTTGTTAAGTTGTTTTCAAATCTAATCTTCCATTCCGTGTTTGGAATAACCGTTGAAATAATGAATAATTATAATTTATAAGGTACTGATTTAATAACGCAATTAAATAGGGATTAGCATCAATCAAATCTTTAATTTACCGAGTGTGATATTTTGACTTTTGCGTTTAAATAATTAATTAAACAAAATTTGCGTCCTTTTCGCACTGTGAACCTTTTTTATTATATAAAGCATCGTCCTGCCCGTATTATTTCAAACACGTGTGTTACATTGGCGGTAATTAATATAGGTATTACAGGAAAAATATATTCAGTGATATCATAGACTATAGAGTATATCATAGACTCCACGCTTGTTTTGAACTTATTATTGTTACAAAAAATAGTCGGATGTGGCACTTACAATATTACAAGCAATTACCTTTATTACAAGCGTTTTCCTACTTCTGCCTTGTTTGTATTTATGCTTAGTCATTTATATTATTGCGGACACTTAAGGATATAATGGACAAACGGATCTAATGGATTTGATAAATAATAAATGTATTATTATGAAAGTAACCAAATAAGTTTTGTTCCGGCTAAATTATAGGCATGTAATTGCTAACAGTTTCACTTCTCTTAATTGAATTTTACGTAGGTATGGTTTAAAAAAATATAATGACTAATCAAAATTAATATTATTCATCATAAACTATGTTATTATAAAAATAAATAATTACTGCATATCAAAACGCTAATCGCCAAAAAAAATCAAAAACAATTACACGCTACCATTCAGCCGCCACAAAATGGCGGATCTCGCATCTGTTACGTTGCCATTCACTCATTGATCTTGCTCTTTTCATGAAACTTATTAACTCATTTATTCATCGCACAATGGGGTTTGTGGAGGGCGGTAATCCGGCGCGCGTTGAGAATATCACGGCTGGAATGATGATATGACCACGTTTTACTCATTCACATTTGTATTTCGAATTTTGATTTGCGACGCCAATCACTTCCCGCTATTTTGGAGCCATAGACAATTTTTTTTTTACAGCTGAACTGGCATTCAGTTAATAAATCTTATTTTATAAATTATGGACAGAATAATTCTGGCAAAAAAAATTAGAGAGCTTCTTTAGCAATTTGTAATTACCGTTTTTATTAAGTATTCTAGCTAGATTCAGTCACGCTTCGCTGTTGCTCAGTAAAATTTTCCTTGATACCTAAAAGATAAAAAAAAATTAAAAAGAAAGTGCTATTGTAAAAAGAATGCAAATTTTAAAAATTTCACTCATTCTAGTAATTGCTTACTTACATGACGTCGAGTTTTTTGGAGAAAAACATCTGTATTTTTAAACATCTTTATCTTTAACTTTATACAAAAATGGCACAAAACTAAATTAATAGCAACAAGACTTAGTTTAGTCACACGAGCATACAAATTACCGTTATTGGTTGAACATGTTAAACCAGCAGTAAGCCCAAGTTCAAATAGTGGTACTAAAGTAAACAATCGCTGGTGTGAATCAAATCAATACTAATAGAGTGGCTTGTAATTGCGTGTCCGTAAATTGGATTCGGATACACGTGTCGCTCAGCAAACGGTTAAATTGACCTTATGTGTGTGTGAGAGAGATGGACATATAATGCTTTGTTTCGTTTGAAGGGGAATTTTAGTCCTCAGGAGTGGCAAGGCATATGATTGCGGAATTACAGATGGCCATAAGAAACAGTACCTCTTACCATCCGATGGATTATTCATCCAGTTACTTTTTATGGGAGTAGCAAACAATCATGTAGTCCACCTGATAGTATATGGCCACTTCCGCCCAAGGACAGTTGCAATCAATCCCAGATACGAACAGTCTTACCTGAGGTTGGTAACATGCGTTGCTATCCCCGAGGACTAAGTTAGTATGTCGTTCTTGCCACATTTTTCAAGCCAGAACACAGCAATGCCACTGCCGTTATTAGGTAGAAATAGATGTGGTGGTGGTGCCACAAGGGTTCTACCACCTTCAACTTCAATCTTACTTACTATTTCAATCTTATAGAAAAGATAGAGGTATTTTATTGCGGCATTACTATTAAGATAGATTGGTATAATGTTGAGAGCTGTTTCCTTTTCCCTTCTTTTATTATTTTTAATTATAATTATTTCGAAATTTCAAGGCAATTTACTAAAATATCCCTTATTTTGTCAACAGGTTTGGTTCAAGAACCGTCGAGCGAAATGCCGGCAGCAGCTACAGCAGCAGACCAACACACAGATATCCAGCAAGGCCTCCTCATCGTCCAAGACAATATCCACAAGCAACAGCATCAAGAGTTCCTCCTCATCCAAAATAACCACTTCCAAATCCCTGACATCGACCAATTCCAGTTTAACGACGACTCAAAACACTTCAAGTATCACGACTTCTTCGCCAAATCTTCCGATAACTCCTACAACTTCAGTTAGTCCTCCGATCAATGTGATTTGCAAGAAGGAGTCAGCTCCGAATTATGACTCTTCGCCTCTCAACAAAAGTCTAACTTCAATCACTCATCACTACTCTAACGACGCGTTACGGCTAGGCAAGGAGTCTTCACCATCTGATGCTATATCAAACGTTCACAGCTACGGCGTGACTCCTAAACAGGAGCTGTACAACAGTCCGAAAAGACTGGACTATTCCAGCAAGGTGGACTATTCAGAGAAGTCCTTTGGGAGTAACTTGGTGAAAGACCAGTATAGTTCAAGATTGACGGGGAATCTGACGCCTTTAGGGTCCAATTCGTCGATCATGACGACCCCTTCGCCGCCTATCACGCCTCAGAGCCTGAATGGGCCAGGGAATGTGTACCACCCGGACAGCTACAACAGTTTCCACTGGCCGGGCAGTTCGGACTACATCAGGAGCTACTCCAGCTCCCATCATCATCAGGGTTACGGGCAGAGCGCGTACAACTCGCCCTACTATCCTAGTCAGGTAATTAATTTATGGTTTTCGTGTATTTTTCTCTTGTGTTATGGTTTTGACATGATTTTGTCTTAAATTTTGTTATTTTTATTTGTGATCGTTTCGTGATCGTGATCTATCAGTTTTTGAATCAATTGTGCAGTAATATTTCAATTTAGAAGTAAAATAAGTATATTAGCATAAAAGATAAAAATCTAAATATAATTATTATCTAACCTAGATACATGTCTGTGTATCTAACTATATTCAATTAAGTAAATGTCAAAATATATTTATAATATTTTTTTAAATTTAATAAAAAAATTCAAAGTGTACTAAAAATTGGCACAAAAACCATTCATTTAAATATGTGTAATAGTCTAACGATAGACTTTATTTATTTGGCTTAAATTATGCAGAAGGAGATTACAGTCCAGCATAACAAAACTGTAAAATAAATCTATAACAAAATCAATAACTCAGAAATTAATTATTTTTTCTTTCAGATGGAATACTTCAACGGGTCGTCGGTAAACCAGTCCCACGGGAGCCACCACACCCACAACTTGACTGCGAACGGGAACCAGCTTTACAACCAGGTGTCCTTCGGGAACCCATCCCCCCCAGCCGCGTGGCCTTCCCACCACAACATCCTGGCCTCAGGGCCCGAATCCCCCGAAAACCAGTCCCAAAACTCCCCCCACTTGAGCATGCTCCAAGCATCGCAAATCACGAACTTTTCTAACTCTGGTAACAGCTACTTCGCGCCTGAAAAATACGGCATCAACATGGTGTAGTGATTCTAGTCTTTTTGGGGCCTGTCCATAAAATACGTACGTTACCAACTGCCCCAGATTACTGTAATAAAACATGATACGGGAGGCTATTGGTAATCCCAGAATAAAAGCGTGATAGGAGAGGCAATTGGTTACCTCTATTGACTTTATCATTCGGTCTATACACGTGATATGGGAGGCAAGTAAGTATTGCTCTGGTTTACTCAATTATTCACTAATTAGACATTGTAATACGTGATACGGGAGGCAAATAAGCAATGCCCTGATTGACTCAATCGTTCACTCATTAGACATTGTAATAAAATCGTGATACGGAAGGCAAAGATAATGACTAATTGCTCCGTTTAACTCAATTGTTCATTCCTTAGATGTTCTAATAAATGCGTGATAATACGTGATGCGGAAGGCAGTTTCAATTAAGACTTAGTCAGCATATAAATGAATATTCTCTTCAGGTATAAAAATGAACAAAAGCTACTTAAGTACCTGAAGTATTGAATAGATTATGGTTTGTAGAAGGTTTCATAGAAATATGACATAACGTTTTTGGAAAGTATCAAAAATATTTTTTTCATAAATTTAAATTTTATTCCTAGTTACTGCAATAATGTAATTGTGAAGCAATATTTAGTCTATTTTTATATTAATTTTATTTGTTTAAATGGTAAATATTAAATTGTATTAATTGTGATATTATTTATTCTACATTGAGGAAAATAACAGTGATTTTCAACAGCGGGATGTATTAGGGAAAGTTTGACAAGGTTTTGAAAAACATTTGAAATTTTCAAAACATAAAAATAAAGTATCATATTTTATGGACGGCCCCTTTCTAGTTTATTGTAAATAGTTTGTAAATCTAAGGTGGATGTTCTGAAGCGATTTATTGGGAACTATTTGCTTAAGTGCGGGCACACGAGGCGTCCCAACTTAGGCTTCAAATGCGTCTATAACCAATCGTGATGAAAAGATAGTTTTTATTCTAGAATATTGGTTATAGATGTAATTTATTATAATTATGTCCATCATATAACGATTCGAATTGCTTTCCATTTTCAAAGTTTTCAAACATTTTGAAATACTTTCCAATTTCATGGGCAAAATGTTGTTGAATTTGAAATTGGGGAAAAATACGATATATACATATCAATTTGTGATTTCAAATAAATTGAAACTAAGCAAATAGGATCCCAATAAGTCGCTTACTTAGCGAAATTAAAAGAAAGTTTTTAGTATGAAGTGTAAAATTAATATTCGGGCAAAGATTAAGAAATATACTCGCTAAAAGAAATCTTTCTTTGACGATTATTTATATTAGTTTTAATATCTTTTACACAGTATTTTCTTCATATTTGCCCGATATTTAGTTTACAATAGGTGTCATTAACTATTTATTTTTAAAATGGTTCTTTGCAAACGAATTTTCAACGAATTCTGAATGAAAAACAGGCCTAATAAAATGTACGGCTTAAACCTTGCCATACTTATTTAAAAAATAAATTCTTATTATTTTAGTTGAATAATGTAGATATTTATTATTTTTTTCCTAATTCCTGTACATTCCCTGAGTCATATCACTTATTATCTATATTAACATAAGGCTATCTTTAGTGACGACATTCGATAAATGCGTAAATTAATATTAATGTAAATAAATAAACTTAAGAGTTTTATTTTTAAAAATGTAAATGTGCGTGCTACGAATGTATATGTGACTTATATTGTCTAGTTTTAAGTATCCTTGTGTTAACCCATATTTTAGTCACCCATTGACTTATTCTTTTGTTATTTCTAGAATATGCGACACATGTACAGATAATGTAAAAATAAATTATGATAGTTTAATTACGGAGTTGTTTATGACATGTCGATCTTTTCGACCAATGAGCGTTCAGATAATTTCGCGCTTCTCATTGGTTGAAATCGATCCGAAGGTAAGACCAATATGTTCAGTTACATCAATAGAGAATTTAAAAATAGAATAAATGAATCAGATTATGGATGTGATTCATGGAGATTACAAAGAGATTATTAGTTGATTCATGATTTTATTTTTCAAATTGTAGAATGAAATGTAATGAAATTTGTAATTTATAGTACATTTTATGCTTGGACATAGCTAAGTTAGTTACTATTAAGTACATTAATTGTACTGCGTTCGATAAAGAGTCAGTGTATTTTTTTTAAGTTAAGTTGTATTAATTATTAACTGATAGCTATTGAAATATTGAATCCGAATATATGCATATAAAATACATTCTTGTGTTTTATTTTATATTTAAACTAGCTGATCCTCGCGGTTTCGCCCGCGTTTAAAAAGGTAAAAATAATACTTTTTTAAACATAATATCTATCGTGTATAATTTCATAAGCATTGAGTAAAAATTGTTATATTGAAATCACTATCAGTCACTTCAATTTCATTTGTATAGATAGGAAATAATTTTGCATAAAACTTTACACACATTAACACATAAGTTAAAAAAGTATACGTACTTCTGACAAAACATTTTAAGGCTACTACAGCCGCTAAGTCCTGTGGTGTTGCAAATATGAATAACCGATCTACCTACCAATGTACCTAAGTACTTTTCATCAGATACCCCATGAAAGAAAGAGACAACAGGAAGTGGCATACGAGCCGATTAGTATGGAAACCGGTGTAGCCAAACAAACACATAGAAATCAGTACCTTATCGTATTATTACCACTAAGAAACCTGCATTTTCATTAGTTGTCTGTTGTCAACAATGAACGAGGCACGTTTACGAAGTTTTACAAAAAAAATACTATCCGTAAAACAAAATTTACGTGTCTCAATGAATATCAAGCACTGACGTTAAGTATGCTAAACTGATCATACTGGTAGTCGCCTCAATTCGCCCACGTGCCACTTTCTGTTGTCTCTTTGTTTCATGAGGTACCCTTATTTAGTAACTGCCGTCTGTCTCTTTCATATTAAAATATACATATATTGAGGGTATGTAGAAATCTTGTTTTCAAAGAGTTTTCAACGGTAGTTATCCCGTTTGCTAAATACCTCCCTAATTATGTTTGGTAAAGGGACATACGTGAGTAGTGAGAATAACTTTTTTATAAAGGACATAACATTATTAATACTAACATCAGGCGTACAGTGAACTATTATTAAAAAGTGAAGTGTATCAAAGAACTTTTCTACAAGTTAGTGAATAAGCCCAAATTATCAGAACCTACAAAATCCTCGACCATAGAGACACAGGTATGAATATAAGCATTTTTTCATTTACAAATCCACATTAGAATATCCTGAGTTGTTCTGAAATATATCTAACATACATATATAAAAGACACAAGACATATTTTAAACTACCTGATTCCTGCGGTTTCATCCGCGTTATAGAAGTAAAAACGCATTAAACATAAGTGATACTGCACCCGCAACGGTGGTCGCATGCGCGTGCTTATGTTTTTTTCTAAAATAAAGCCTATGTTACGCCTTAGATCTTTAGCTATCTTCCTGTTACAGTCCCGTCAAAATCGGTCCACCCGTTTAAAAAATTAGCTCAGCCAAACAGAGATACAGACAAAAAAATGCATTTTCGTTATACGTATCGTGTGTACTTTCATATGCATTAAATAAAAAAATGTTATTTTGAAATCACAAACAGACTTCAATTTTATTTATTTGTATAGATTGGGATGCGTCCATACTTTTTTTATGATCGAAGTAGCAAAGGAGCATGCAGTACCTGATGGAAAGTGGCCACTGCCGCCCATGGATATCTGTAAACAACCAATAAGATCACAGTTCTACCTGAGGTCAGCCACAGATACGTTGTTACCCCTGTGAACTAAGTTGAAACGCTTCGGATAAGTATGTACCTACCTATCCTCTGATAAGTAGGTACCTACTTAGACTTACATTTCTTTCCCTAATGGTGTTTATAGTGACGTCACATCCTATCACAGATTTTGATAAAATTGAAGTATTTCCATTCATTTGTCTATCAACCTTGCAGCTCATATGATTATAAGGTTCCACTGTTAAGCGTACATCTAGAATGATTTTTAAATGCGTTGCAACCCAGGACTAAGTTTGAATGCCTCGGATAAGTATGTCTTAGCATAACTCGGTTCCACAAAGTATTCTATCTTCACTCCAAAAATTCCAAATAGCATTAGGGGAAGGTCGGGTAAAGTAGCCTAGGCAGGTAAAGTGGTCACCGATCTTATTAAATGGAACCAATGAGCACA
>DWPV01005087.1:0-12822 GCA_018251915.1 Urbanus proteus proteus
CTGAAGGGTGTGGTAAGGGAGACATACTTATTCGAGGCGTTCCTTGGTCCTCAAAGGTAGCAATGCTGTGGCCGACCTCAGGTAGGACTGTGATGTTATCTGGGGTTGATTACAAATGTTCATAGGCGGCAGTGGCCACTTACAAAGAATCTTCAAAAAAAAACTTAAGTCATGGATATTATCACAGTCGTCACTTGACAAGTGACTCATTTGAAACATTGTTTTTATATTTTAATAATTATTTAGAATTCATTGGCAAAATGGTCATAAGACCGAGAAGCCATCGCGCAAAACAAAAAAAAAATATTTAAAATGTCTATGGACAACCCAGTACTATTCTAATTCTAAAAATTGTGTGTGTTTTAAATCAAATCTTATTTTTATTTATATCTTTTAAATCGGTTTATTTTATAAACAAAATAATAGTTATAATAAAAACTAGTATTTTGTTCGAGAGGTTGTATTTTATTTTGTTCTGAAATTGTAGTGTTAAATATATCTTTAATTGAAAACTTAACAACATCATCTCTGTGTACTTTATACATAAAGCGTGAGCTTATTAAGTTGTTAGAATAGAAATCCAAAAAAATGTAGATGAAACTTTATAATTCCTTTAAATTTTAATATAAATCGCAAAAAAATAGCAAATATTGACTTTTTTTTACCCTCTCCCATATACAACTCTGCTTCAACAATTTGCGTTCACCGGAAGGACAATTTCCAAATATGTACTCAGATAATAGAAGATAGAAGAAGAGAATATGTAATAGATCAGCGGTTGTCAAACTTTGGTAGTGGACCCCTTCGGACCAGCGAAAATTTTGACGGACCCCCAAAATTTCAATATTAAATGAGAAAAAAATACACATCTTTCTTTCTTTCTAATTCACCTTTCGGTTCACACTTCTACTATTCACGCGGAGCCCCCACAAAGGCTTCGCGGAACACACTTCGAGTATGGCTGCTGTAGATATTCGCACTTTTAATAAAATAGTCTTTATTACATTTGCCCTATCGATATTCTAGCTGCTAGCACAATTTTAAAGACTTGGCAGTCTATTGTATGATGATATAAAAATTTTGTGCAATTGGACCCTGTTATGCAGAAAAGATCCAAAAACTTTTTTACTTTTGAGTAAATGCAGTTAAAATTTTGTAAAATAAAGAACTTCTTGATCAGATTTGTTACAGATTTAATCATATGAAATAGTAATTTTCACAATCTTTCCGTGTCCGAATTCATAATGACAATGTCGACAGTTGCACAGTGGCGCCATCTGCTCCAAAATCCATTTTAAATGACCATTTTTTGACCGTAAATATAAAAATCGTATATACATTTGATACAGTTCAAATTTTGTTAGAAATGTGCTCAAACTGCTGGGATCTTTTGTGCAGATATGAAACTTGATTAGTTGATTGAGGATATGTTGTAACTCGATTTCATTAAAATATTGACTGGATCTTTTTCTGAATAACAGGGTCTAATTTAAGATACTTTTAGCTCCATTTGAGGTGTTTTTTTCAAGGTTTGTGTGAGGAAAACCTTATAGGGAGCTACACTGATCGCAATAGAACTTATTACAATCTCTTTAAGAAAATAACGTAGAAAGAGTGGCACACAGACACACTTGTTTTTAAAACAAAATCACATTCATCTTAACTTGGCTCTGTTACCCACGGAAAATAAAAAGAAGAGTAAGTGGCAATCACTGACGTTAAGTATGCTAAGCTGATCATACTGGTAGTCGCCTCAATTCTCCCACGTGCCACTTCCTGTTCTTTCTTTCATAGTTAAACCCATAGATTAATATCATATGTCTAACGTTAAACCAATTTTTACCAATGCTTAAAAGATAGAATTGAAAATCAACCAATCCTATTGGTGAATATTGACTCACTTTGCTTAAAAAGCACCCTTATCGCCGGATTGAAATTAGGCAAGAAATAAAACGACAAAATGACAAAAATGCGAATTATTTTTATTTATTTAAAAGCACTTACAGTTACGATTACATTGATGATGTACCATACCTTGTATATTTACATATTTAATCTGTATCCATGACAGTTTCAGAAATATAGATAAAATAAATTAAAATCAGACAGATTCCAAATTTAAAAAACAATGTCACAGATACTTAAACTTAACATATATTTTTCTAACAGAATTATTATAAAATATTGATGTATTATGCAATGCTTAAAACTATGATACATAGAAAAATATTCGCGATACTTACGACTGCTAAAGACGCTTTTACTATCAATGATAAAATAACATTAAATAAAATGTATGTAAAATTTTAATACCTAACGTACATAAATACAAGATGGAAATGAAATTTTTTATTTATTTTCATACTTTTCATATCGAAATAGAGAGATATTATTGAAAATAATTTTTATTTTTTGTTAAAACATTTTTATTGATAAGGTTTAATGAAATTGATATTATTTTGTCTAACGCCTAATTTAAACATCTGATAGTACACTGCCGTATGGACATCTGTAATCAACTCCAGATAATATTCTACCTCTACCCCCTCCCCCCCCTCTACCTCCTCCCCTCTACCCTTAGTACGAGTTTGTTACGTTTTCTTGATACGATCTCGGTTTACGTTTACGCCCGTTTTTTCATAGTAACATGTTAGTACCAAAACGGTCCGCTAGGAGCGCTGCATGTAGATGTATGGGCCTAAACGTAAACGAGGAACGTTTCACTAAACGTAATAAACGTAATAGGGGTACTGGCCTACTACAAGAAAATAAAGGAAATGTAGGTATGCCATTTGCACGAGAACTTTAATGTATGGTTTGAATACGTATTTTCTTCAGCTTTTAATCCCGACCGATGTCCATTCATCCCTAATGTAATGACCAAAATTCCCGCTCAATTTAATATTGCACTGCTTTATGTAATTTATTTATATAGGGCAAGTATTTTATAAACACTGCATTGGCCAAATTATCGCACAGATCTGATATGATCTTTGCAACCCTTTGAAAACCATTCTTAAAGAGTTTTTTACATCTACAGACATCGAACGTGCCTCGGCAGACAATACTACATTACGATACGGGTGACCTAAGAAGCCTATTATTGCACGGCGTTTAGCATCACGCCGTGCAATAATAGGCTACTTAGGTCACATGTATCGTATATTATTTTATAGTACATGTGACAAACGTGACAAAGGGGCGTAAATTAATCGGTTACGATTAATTTATGCACCGTGCATAAATAGGCAACTGAAGTAACTGAAAAGTGAGCGTATAGTGCGGGTTTAGGTCACACTGTGCTATAAAATCATTTCTATACAATATTAACAGGGACGGTCCATGTCTGTGCGGTAGTGTTACGGTTATGAGTACATCAGTATAGACCAATACTATTATATAGAATATATAAGTACACATGGTATAGAAGGATACTACTTTGTCTGCCACGGAACGCAACTGCTACGTTTCGTGTCTGTACATATAAATGGGTCTTAATATGCCGTAAATCATTCTCCAATCTGAAGTCGTTCATAGGTGTATTTACTCTGAAGGTAGTATTCTAGGTAGCTTTTGTTTTTGCGTCTTTTTTAAGTTTGGTAATATTACTTATATAGACGTTTCATTCCCATAGTTAATTTTTTTATAATATTTCATATCGGAAAATAGATTACAGTTAACGTAATAGTTACAGCTAGATATAATTAAAAACTAAATTACTGAAGACAGTTTTGTAAAATGTAAAATGTTAAATCCATTGTCACAGTCATTTACAAAATAATAAAAAAAACTAATAAAAGTTGACACCAAGCACTTTTAAACACTAGGGTTTAGTATTAAATTTACCAAAAAACTTCAGTACATTTTATATGCAGAACATACGTTAATATATGTTTGTAGATGCCGGTTGGCTTAGTAGCATACTTTCATATTTTGTTATAGTTTCCTGACCAAAGACCTCAATCCCTGCGCCTAAAAGCTCTTTAAAACATGAAAAAATTATTAAAAAATAATAAAATAAGATGTTAGTCGAGCCTAGTAAATAAAAAAGTAAAATCAAAACTCATTTCTACTTGACTATAAAAGAATCATCTAACTATATTAAGATGTCTTCACTATGATCCCTCATTATGATCATTATGATCCCATAAGCATGAACATTTGTTGCATTCTTCTCTTTGCCATTTATTAGATTACCACCCGAAGAATAGTGTTTAAAATCATAAATTTATTAGTAAGGGAATACATTTTTAATTGTTTTCACAATCATGGACTTTTTGTTTGGTGGACGATTCCATATATACTAGGATAATTATAATGACTAAATAGTTAATTTAAAGGCCCGATTTATTAATATAATATTTGTATGTACCTGTAAAACCTTGTATTGTTCTTTCATGTGCCTTGACTGTGTAAAAAGTGATATAAATAAACCGTAGAATATAAAAATATGTAGAATTCGCGTCATATCATTATTTCGTTGATGTATTCATCTCATTTAAATTATAGTTATTTCTGTACTGAAACATATTGAGTTTTCACTGGAACACATCAAACATAAAAATAAGAATGTTTAAAACTTTGGGTTTTCTACATTTTCTATATTCTAAGTTGTAAATAAATATTTACAATACAATTTTAATAATAATATGTAAAATTTAATCATTTTATTAATAAATGATGATGTTCTATTATTTGTTTGAGATTTTTTATGTTGAGTTTGTCAATATTTTTTTGAACGGAGAAATAGGAATTGTAATACTAATAATAATAATAGCCCTTTATTCAACCAACAGAACGATTTACAATGAATATTTAAACTGTCTTAATTTAATATCTACAAATAATATTTGTTTATTTTCTGTAGGTTTGTTTGCCAGTCACTTATAAATATTACTTATAAATGAAGATTTTAATTTAGACTCAGAACAGTTTTTTTTAAATCTAAGCCTAAAGATAAGGCAGACTGGCCTGATAGAAAGTAGTCACCGTCGCCTAAAGATATTTGCAACACCAGAGGAGTCGCCAATAAATTGCCGGTTTTGGAAAAGACCTCTTTTTACACCTTTTTCGATGAGCCCCATGTACCAGAGGGCAATAAAGCCATGAACGCCTGTAGCAGCGAATGACACAGTTCTACAGTGAGTGCTGCAGTGCTGCAGTGTCGCAGTGTACCGCAGTGCATGGCAATGTATGACACAATGTGGCAGATTGTAATGCTGTGTGACATTGTATGGTGCAATGTGATAAAGTGTGAAATTGTGGAACACAATGTAGCAATGTAGCAATGTGTGCCCGGCAGTTTAGCGCATAACATATAAAAATTTCAAACCTTTTTGTTATTCCAAAATAACATGACTTCATCTTCAACTGTGATTTTACTCCCTGAGTCGTCCGTCTCTGTAGTATTCTTGTATTTGGTAGATACTAATCTGTAATAGTAGAAAGTAACTCTAGTTATTATTTGTTCAAGCTTAAATAAACACATGAAAAATTAAGCGATAAATGTGTAATATCAACACTTAATTTTTACTAAGTAATTTGGGAGGAGGTAGAACTGTTCGTGATTTGATTCGACAAAAACGACAGCCACACCCAATGCTGCGTTCTGGTTTAAAGGGTGTGGTAAAAGAGATATACTTATCCGAGGCCTTCCAACTTCTCTTTAGCAGTAGCATCAGTGGCCGACCATAACTAGAATTCTAATCTTGTCCGAGGATGATTCTGGAAGTCCATGAGCGGCAGTGGCCACTTACCACAAAAAGTGCATTACTTCTCAGATAAAGAGTGTAGTAATTTACTCACCTAGTCTCAATAAGTATGTCAGCGTTGTTAGCGCAGAGTACACTCTTGCATATCAGCTCCTGGGTCACCGCGATGGCCTTCTTGTTAGATATGCACAGGTCGCTGAGGTAGTCCAAGAACCGGGACTGCCACGTCTTCATGTTTTTACGGACGAGGCCTATGGACACAAACAATATTTTAATAATTTTAAAAGTAACATTTTTAAGGGACAGATATATCAAAATCTAGTAAGAAAAAACTTAATCCGCAGTCCATTGAGGAAGTAACCTTAACGAGTACTGGAAAGCTCATTTAACAGGAAAAACCCAAGGGAAAAAAAGAAAAGACGCTTTCTACACTCTATCCCACAGTAGCAGGTAGTAGGATTTTCCCGTGTCGTGGGTGCCATGGACACACAAACGAATACAAAAACACCTAGTCCCATAACAGAAATCCAAATTCATCATTAAGATATGTCTGTCCGGGTACAAACCCAGAACCCACTGCTACCGGTATGGTCGAATTGATCAGTCTATGGAACTTTTAAAAGACAAATAAAATAAAATAAATAAATAAATAACGCTTGACACTCATAGCCCCACAGTAGGATTTTCTCCCGTGTCGTGGGTGCCATGGACAACACACAAGACAAGGACACACACCCAGACCAAGAACGGAAATTTAAACTCATCATTCAAATTTCCGCCTCGCTGGGAATCGAACTCAGGACCCTCGGATTAGCGGTCCGGCGTGTTAACCATTGCGCCATCCGGGTCGTCCAGTATAAAGCTTTATTATATTAAAGTAACTAACCCACAAACGTCTCAATCTCGGACGCAGTGATATGTTTCTCCAGCAGCTTCCTGTTGTTGTGAAGCAATGCCGTGATAGTGTCCTCTGCCAATATGTCGTATCCAATTTGCTTCTGCATGAAGCCGAAGTGTGTTGCTATGTATTCCTAAAACAATATTGTAATGTACAGACATTAACACTCAATTTATTAACACTCGATATATGAGTGTTACTGTTAAAATATACATCTGACACGGATTAGTCACTAAGCTGTATTCCCTGCATTAATTAACATCTTGGTGAAGTACCTTCTAGGGCAAGAATATAACACTGGGTCAGTTATTTACAGAAACTTTTGCCCAGCGGTTGAACAAAAAACATTGTAGCCAATCACAAAAATTGACTTTTTTCTCAATAATTGTCCAGTCAGGCGGGAGTTAATGAAGACATAATTCGTTACCTTCATTCGCAAACCAGCTGCAAACTCGAGATAAAAGATATTTTAAACAGACACATCCTAACTATTATAAATGGGAAAGTCAGTTTATTTGTTTGTGTTTGTTATGCCTTCACGCCTTAGCTTCTCAACCGATCGTTATGAAATTTTGCACACACATAGTATGGGGTCCAGAAAAGGACACAGAGTACCTTTCATCTCAAAAAAATGTACTACTCCCGAGGGATAGAAAAGTAACTTTTATATCTACAACTTACTTTGATACCTACAGCCTCTTAGTGCGAATGTTAGTGCGTTGCCTAACATTAGTGCGAGCGAAGCTGCGGGTAAAAACTAGTATAATATACAATATTATAAAGTTTTAAGGATTTCCTGAACAATTTGCTCATGTGAAGTTAGCTGGTTTGTGAATTAAGGTAACGATATATGAAGTTCCTTATATTGTAGTGACGTGTAAAACAGCCTACCTGGTTTTTCCTGTAGTCCTGTTGGCTGAGCCGCAGTATCCTGTAGCAGAGCCGGAATATACATTTGTATGGCGCATAGCGTGGATCGTATAATTCCTCGATTTTCAGGAACGGCTCTCCCTCCGGAGACTCTTGGAATGGATCCTGGATGGAACGAAGATGGTCGAATGTCATAAGTTAAACTTAAAAATAAGTTAAAAATTTAACTTATTTTAAGAAACATATTAAGAGAAGATGTAACAGTTTTATCTATCTTAAATACAAATAACGGTTTAAACATAATTTGATATCCTGTACTTGAAGGCCATGTGTACCTCACGCAAATAACTGTGCTATGGTTATTGAACTGTCAGAACATTTCAGTCAGCACACAAATATGTGGCAACTGCTTCCCATTGACATCTGCAATTGGCTACAAATATCTTGACGGAATGGGATTGAATCCAGAAAATAGCAACAACCAAAAATTTTTGTAATTTGGCATTGTCTCCGAAGTTACAACTGCCTTCGAAATTTGAAAGGAATGTTACCTGCAGGATCTTAAACAGTTGCTGCAGAATGTCTTGTTCACGGAGTAGCTTCTGACGGTCCCTGTTAGGGTTTTCCACCACCAGGTCTAAGGCTTTCGTCTTGTTCGGTTCGTTCTCAAAACCGGCTATGAAGTATACAATGTCTTGTAGTAGGCAGGTGAGAGCTCTGGAATCAAAGAGCTTAGTATTAACTTACAAGCATTGATAGCAAGGTGGAAGCACAGTCTCGCAATTGGTGGGTCCAAGGTTCAAATCCCAGTCACCTCTGATTTATGTGCGTATTAGAGATTAATTCATCACTTGTTTTAACGGTGAAAGAAAAACAACGTAAGGAAACCAGCACACCTCATAGTTCCTAAAAGTTCTCAAAGGTGTGTGAAGTTAACCAATTCGCATTTGGCCAGCTCGGTTGACTAAGGCCCAAATCTGTGTCACTATGAGAGGAGACCCGTGCCCAGCAGTGAGACATTAATGGGTTGGCGATAATTGACTTTAAAGATACACATACTTTTGACAGAGAAATTCCCAAAGTTTCAAAGCTTTATCTCATTATTGACTTTATCACTGTTCCACTGTTAGGCATGGCTCTCACGGCTCATAGTCACAGACAAAGCGTGGACCAAAGTGTATAACACTGGTTAAAAGCGTAGATAGATATCACATAGATTTAAAAACATTTTATACCACTTTTCTCATAATGAACGGTGCAGTAAAACCAAAACTGTTAAGGCAAGTGATATTTTTAAAACTGTGAAAACTGGGGTTACAAAAAATATTTACCTAGGATTTAAACCCAGTACTTCTAACATGAGACCGAAATTTAAACCACTATGCTACAGTACACCACACTTCTTGAATTACCAATTAGTAAAAGTAATATATATTACGTTCAAAGAAAAACAACACTTACTTCATCTCATTATGCTCTATATTCCCGTGGTGCAGCTTGACCGACAGGGCCGATAGCACCTTGCAGGCGTCGTTGGCGAAGTCCAGATCCCTTACTTCGCTTGGCGATACCGATATCAGGGCGAAGGCTTCTTTGTCTTCCTTTATCACTGAACACCCCACCTGGTAAAGTATGAAGTTGGTTAATTAAATAAGTGACTTTACAAGTTATGAAAATAAATCTGGTAGGAGCAGTAGGTTCAAGCGTAGAGGTAACAGTGCAATATCATTTCTACGTTCTGTCATCCGCACTTCTACATGGAGTCCTAAATTCAGATAGACAGCCCGTGTGGTACTTCAACATCATATAAAACTAGTCGATGTGAGAATAATTCATTTACAGAAATATCAAAGAATATTTTTGTCAAATTTTGAAATAAAAATAATGTAATTCATAATTATGTTACCTTTGACATAACGGGTTTCTCTTTCTCCTTGTCGATGGGTATAGATGTTGAATGTACCCATGTGTGTGTGCACAGGTGCTGCAGTCTGAAATTTGTATTACATATGTGTTAGTAACATAAATAAACATTTTTATTACAATGCTAAATTGTCAGGTGCTAGAACGAGTATGGTCCAACCGAAAGCTACCACCACCACACTTACTTCTGGAGTCAAGCAATTATTGCGATCTGATAGAAGAGTTGTCGACTTATTTATATATGTAGCAACCATCTTAGTCTTTAGATCTAGCAACACATTTTATTGACAAGAGATAAGACCTTCGTTTTAATGAAAATGTTTACAGCTGGTACGCCGGCTGGCCTGCCTCCAGCGGCGGTCTCTGGGGGACGGTGTGTACCTGACGTAGCTGCTCTGCGGCACGGGCGCGTCGGAGTGCGTCATGGTGGTGGGGTCGAGCTCGAACAGCGTGGCGATCTCCGACGAGTGCGGCACAGACACCAGCTGGTACGCCGGCTCGCCCGCTTCTAGCGGCGCGTCTCTGATGAGGAGAGGGGGTGTTGATATATCTTACATCTACATATGAACAACGTTAACGTTATGAACAACATTTGCTAAGTTTCAAATTAGTGACCGACTGAAGGCTTGGTATCAGTTTTGTCCAAAGAAAGACTTGGCCCGAAATTGGTCGAACCCAACTCAGATGGAACATACACTAGTGCATTAACTCGTTTCACTTAAACTTCATAAAAAAGTTGAATTTAGCAGTTTCTAGATATACTTACTGTGGCCTGACACAGGCCTCAGCAGCTAAGTAATGGCCAGTGGCTAGATGTTTGAATCTGAAGATAGAGTTCCAATGTCCAGCGCCTCCGCGGCACGGGTCGTGTTGGACTACCTAGAAAAATAAGATTCATTTAATATTTTCTACGTTTACAGGTCTGCAGATGCTGTCTTGTGGTAAAGGTAAAGGGTAAAAAAGAAAATTAAGATCAATACAGTAATATGTTTCAAAAAGTTTTATTAGTCAACGTTAATATTGTTGATGCTAACTTGGTTAGAAAAAATTAATGGCGAAAAAAGGTCTTTTTAAAGAGAAGAATATGTCATATTTTAGAAAGAAGGGGAAAGCTTAGTTCTTTTTCTAAAATTTTACCTCCTCTTGGAGATGACGGACGGAAGCTTTAGCCCCTTAGCCCTTTATGTATGTCATACCTCAATCTCCCACAGCGCCTTGCTGCTAGTAGCGGCGGTGGCGCTGGACCTCCCCGTGGTCCTCAGAAACACATGCTGCCTCTTCCGGTACTCGTCCATTGTGAGGAACTTCTCCTGCTCCGCGTGGAACAGCCGCACCACGTCGCCGCCCTTCAGGATCTCCTCCTGGTTCTCTTTGTGCTCCAGGAAGAGGGTCACCTTCCATGATGATGACGAGTTCACCACGTTCACCTGGAAGTGACCAGAAGTTAGAGGTATGAATTTTGGTGTGAGAATTAATTTCACGTAATAGAAATCATAGAATACATTTTTATGTAAGTATTGCTGAAACAAAACTGTCAAAAATCTATCACATGTCATGTAGAGACAAGTTTCTATGTATTTCTATACGACCTAAACTCAAACTCTACATCTTAGCTATAGTATGTGGCTTGGCCGTTTCATTACTATAAAAACTACATGCACCAAACGCTCATATGCTTGCATGACAAGGTCACTACGTACCCCTAAATTGATAAGCATATTTGTGATTGAAAAAAAGAAATACAAAATTTAAGACACCTGAGAAAAATTTTCAAACTTATGCTAAATCTAAAAATCCGTTCTTAGCAAGAGCAAGAGTTCTTAGTAAGACTAAGGCCTAAACCCTTTCCACTGTGGGAGGAGATTTGTACCCAGCAGTGGGACCCCAACCCCTGTAGCCCTCAGGCCTAAGCCCTTTCACTGTATGAGGAGATCTGTGCCCAGCAGTGGGACCCCAGCCCCTGCTTACCTCCATGCAGCCGGCGTTGTCCGGCAGCTCGTGGTTGGCAGACACATGCAGCACTTGCTGGCCAGCGTTCACCGGGTTCATTATCACCTTGTCACCTACTACTACATTGTCTCCTGCAAACATACAAACACAGTGTACAGACTTTCATTATAAATTAATCATGTTGTTATACAAAAATTAAAATGATAACAAATTCCCTCGTGATAATTCAATTTAAAGGTCCTCAGACGACGCTTAGCTCAAAATATTACTATTGTTGTGAAATTTATTTGGCCAAAGCGTATAGTTTTTTGTTTTATACAGATTTATTACTCGGGGGTCTTCATTATTAATTAAATTTTATTACGTCACATTTCATAATAAAAAAAACTCGACTTGGCAGTGGCACTGCTGTGCTCCCAAATATCATAGCTATGAGGTTGCCGTTGCTAGAATTGTATGATATCTGCACTACTCTATTCCTCTATTTGTACTATATATTCATACTAGCTTTTGCCCGCGGCTGCGACCGCGTCTATTCTATATAATGGATGTTATTATACATATAAACCTTTTTTTGAATCACTATCTATTAAAAAAAACCGCATCAAAGTCCGTTGCGTAGTTTTAAAGATTTAAGCATACATAGTCATATAGGAACAGGGAAAGCGACTTTGTTTTATACTATGTAGTGTCTCTGTTTTATACTATGTAGTGTCTCTCTTTTATACTATGTAGTGTCTCTCTTTTATACTATGTAGTGTCTCTCTTTTATACTATGTAGTGATTGTACTGTTCTATACTTACCAGTGGATCGCAGTTTGTAGAATGGTATAACATAAAACCACGATCCCTCGTTCCCGTTAGCGTCCAGATGCACTCGCATCGCATTCTTCTCTAGCAATGCGGGCAATCGTTTATTTACCTGAGAAACAAATTTCAATTATTTCAACACCTCAAATAAGGAATTGTGACGGATTTGTAATTTAAGAATTTGGGTCCAACCTTTAAAAAAAAAGCGATATTAATTTTGGTTTGAACTCAGAAAGATAAAAGGGAATTTATCGTTCTGAATTCAATCAAAATTAGGGGAACAATACGTTTTGAGTACAATAAAATATGTTTTTGGTCTTTTCTTGAGAATTTAGTACCTACCAATCGTCCATATGAATATATAGGATATTCATATTTTTTCATATATATCTAGGGAAATGCTATCCCATCTTTGATCACTGTGGCCAGTGTCCTCACTGTCCCCAGCAGCTTTTTCTCCAGCTCGTTCTGTTTCTGTCTAGATACACACACATTGAGACTCACAGTCAGATACTTGTTGGACTTGACGTGCAGCAGCTGTATCACGCTGCCGTACTGCACCACTGTCCCCAGCAGCTTCTTGTTCTCCAGCTCGTTCTGTTTCTGTCTAGATACACACACATTGAGACTCACAGTCAGATACTTGTTGGACTTGACGTG
>DWPV01005088.1:0-12821 GCA_018251915.1 Urbanus proteus proteus
TTGAGTGAAAAGAGCGGGATTCATTCGTCGAAAGCGGAACCATAGTATGTAGGATAAGTACGAGGGCAAAAATAAAGAGTCGGTTGGTCATAATTTGTCTGTATTTTTCATAACTGAAAATTTGAAGCCCAAAAAAAAGGTCGTTCAAGCTTTTATAGTTCGTGATTTGGGATCGGGAAAAAGCGGGACCAAGGTTGTCCCGCGCGGGACCCTCAGATTTAGTTGAAATAGTGGAACCGTCCCGCCAAACCCGGGACCTCTTTTAACACAATCTTAAAAGAATTAACCTGAAAAATTCAAAAACCGCCCCGCGCACCTAGTTACCTATTTATAAAACCGTGTATTGTTCCCTCCTGTGTATTATTACGGGAGTTTTCGTATCCGGAACCCTCTCGCTTATTTTATTACGGCTATTACGGCACGGTGTTGCCAGCGTAATTGAATTAGCCCCGTTGAAGGCAATTTCGATAGCTGTTTTGTGTTTCGCTAATTAACACCCCCGTTTGTTTTAAGATGGAACGTGTAGTAACGTTTGCGATGTTGTTGCTGTTGTTCGTGTTGCGTATTGTTATTTGCTGTTGTATTGTTATTGGGTGTTGAAAGCTTTTTCGTGGGATCGTAATCTGTTTTAACCGATTTCGCCTAACAAGCTGTTTCTTAGTTGATTTTATTCACCAATTTCAAAAAGGAGAAGATTCTCAATTCAACCGTATTTTTTTTGTTATTATCAATAGACTTGGTATATATGTGCTGGGGTTGAAATAATTTAAACAAAATTGTTTTGTATTATATTTAAAAATCAATTCAGTTATTTGTATAAATTGAAGTTACGATTGTGACTTTCTATTTAATAAGATACTACGGTATTTGAAATTTTCAGAACGTTTTTTTTTTTTTATAAAAGTCTATGTAATAATAAGTGGCCATTGACGCCCATGGGCATATGCAACCAGCTCCATAAAGAACTAGTTCTGAGTAATGCCGATCACAGATGCGTTGCCACTCCTGAGGACTAAGGTAGTGGTCTCTTACGTATCCTACCTGGAATCCACCCCCATTTGTATTTGTGTTTTCTGTTGCAACCTTAAAATAAAAATAAAATATTGAAAAATAAAATATATGTAGTTATTTCAATTATGTACATGGCAACCCAGACATCTAACGGGGTGGCCCGCGTCGGTAGTAGTAAATCGGCATTTTACGAGTTCAGCCGCGATATAGCGTGTAAAATAAATAATGAAATGCCTGGCAAAGAAACGGTATTGAACAACTATTTTTATCGCTCCGTTTATAAACGTAGGCCCAACGTTTACACGCCGTTTTGTAGGTCAGTTACGTCCAAACATTTTAACGAAATTTACGATTATACCCTAGAATGTATGGCTTTACAGAATCCGTGCCGTCATTCGTAAGTTACTCTCTTAGAAAACCGCCTCGGCGTCTTTTTTAAAATATTTTGTCCAAGGACGAAATATTGCAAAAGCAGTCCTAGCCTATAATTAAGCACTGTGTCGCTTCGTATTTCTGTTATTAAATAAATAATAATAAACACCAATATTGTTTTGCAATTTAAGCATCGATCAAAATCATGATTTATGATATTTTGCTGCCTTCAAAATGTGTGGCTTTATGCCTGTAAGGACATTAAATTATTCTTGCTTATATGAAATTAACAGGCGCATTCTACATTTTTTCAAATTCAAAGATTATGCGTAGGTTTCTTGTTACATTTACATTTGTGTGTGAAATATTTGTCCTTCTACTGTGGATGTGAATTGTTTCCTAGATCTTTTTTTAAATTGGAGGAGCATCAGTCCCAGAAGTCGCTGATATACATACATATATCGGATAAATATCAAATAAGAAAAGCTTCGCATACACATATGCCATGGCAGATACAACTGCCTTACCACACCCTTCTAGAATTCCTTAATTAGCAAACGAGCAAGCAGGCCTCCTGATGGTAAGTGGTTACAGCCGCCAATGTCTAATTCGAAGTCTCTTTTAAGTCAAAGGTCGACCCTCATATTTAAACGGGCTGACAACGTTACGTTGGAAGGGTGTACTTTCCACGGAAACGTCAGAACTGCTTTATGCTAGTAATATGTAGGTGTGATGTCGTTTCAGAACTATCCAGCAGAAGACTTACTAATATTTTAAAAAACTACATACATTATAAGAATAGATCGGCGTCAACCCTAGCTAGTGACGTGCCGTGTAAATTGGCCGGCGTGACAGCGACCACGCCCTCTAGTTAGCAGTTATGAGAACTAATAAGCATTACGAGTAACGCATGTTTTGATATACGTATCGTGCAGAAGACATCCGCGACCTGACCAATCGACGAAGATCATGGTCGGGTCAGTTCTATCATAGCTTCTTTAAGATGAAAGAATTTTTGACTTAATTTTTACGCGTTTCTGCCTAACAACGGAAGCGTTAAGCGATGTTGAGATCTGGTTTGAAAGGTGTGCTAAGGGTGCTCAGACAACATTAGTTGTATTGCCATAACCTCGATTGAGTCTTTCACCGAGGTTGTAGCAATACAACTAATGTTATCGGAGGTTAGTTATAGATGTCTACGAGTGACAGTGTCCAATTATCGTGAGATGGACTGAATTCTTATTTGCTACACATCGCTCGCTCGTTCGAAATTATAAGAATAAAACGTACATTTTTATATACACTCTCCTACAGATTGTTTTATACGTATATATATCTATACTTATATATCTACGTAATCTGGTCAACGGAAAATTTTCAGTCATCAATTTCCCACCGTTGAACAAAAACCTTGAAATCTTGAATTGAATTCTCGACGCGCGTAGACATATTTAAGCCATCGCTCGTAAAATGTTGAAAACTAGCATTTTTCGACTTCGCAAAATAATTTATCGAGGAACTTTTTTATTATTCACTAAAGAAATGACGGAAAAATTGTTGCGATTCGCCGTCATTTAAATAAACCCCGATCTAACTCAATACAGACTCGAAATAGTCGAATTAATGCTCGATTTTTTATTTGGCAGCGTGTCTCGATTACTTTTTGGGTTCTTTGGAGAAATACTAGAGCTGAGGCCTTTTGTTTCTCTGGTTAGGTACGATTGTTACAAATGTATGTTATTTTGGGAGCAAAATTGAAATGTACCTTTCGACTCAATATTTATATCCAATGAGGATTATTTTAATTTCTTTCTACTAGATTTGAATCTTTCGACAAGTTTAAGTTTTGAACGTTCATGAGACGCAAAAAGTATTAACCCTATGGATAATCTTTTAATTTGAAGTACGATCTTCAATAGAAGCTACCAAAATTCATTGGCATTATCACGACTGATAGTACAACGCGGTTATCATAGTTCGTTAATAGAATGCTCGGAGATACCTAAACAATTTAGTACGGAACCCACAGCACCACACAAACGCGCTTGACCGTTGAATTAATAGCGTAATTCGTAATCGGTCGGCGCGTCGCGCCACTAGTTCAAGGCTGCGCGAAACTGTCATGGCCGACCAGTAAGCTTCGGTTTATTATAAACTAGCTGAACGCCGCGGTTTCACCCGCGTTTAAAATGTAAAAAAATACATTTTTAAACAATTGTCAACCCGCTCTCCCGCGACTGCGCGCGCATGAGCGTGGCGCGCGCGCTAATGCTTTTTTAGAAAATTAAAGTAGCTTATGTTACTCCTTAGACCTTCAGCTATTTGCCAGTGAAAGTCCTGTCAAAATCGGTCCAGCCGTTTAGAAGTTTAGCTCAGCCAAGCAGACAGACAAATTTTTTTAAGTTGCATTTTCGTTATAGGTATCGAGTATACTTTTATATGCATTGGACGTTTAAATAATTGTACGGTCGTTTTCTTATGATCACATAATTCCTTGGCTTGTAGATCTCAAGTTCTTAACTGATTTAAAAAGTTAAGCAACGTTGGCGCGGTCGGGTTTTGGATGGGTGCCCGCAAGTGGCTAACTTCAACCACTGCCGTAGGCCAATTGTTATTGTAGCTGTCATTAAGCCTTGTTGGAGACCTTATGGCTAACGGGTTAAAACTTTTGAAATGGTCGAACTCGCTCATTTAGCTATCTCCACCAATCCGTATTAAGCAGCATGGTTGTGATGACTTCAAGCCTTCCTCAGACGCGCTGAGAGCCCTGCCCATTTGTGGGACATAAAGAAAGCTGTAGCCAAGTTTATTGTTACTTATATTTGAAAAAAAATGTATATAATTTTAAGTAGGATTAAGGTGGTACAATATATAAATTCGCATACTTACATAAATTTTCAAATGAAGGTTAATACGAAACTGAAGGAAGCGGGTAACAGAAATGCCAAAAATTTATCAGGGCCATATTAGATTAGATACAGGATATTCCACTGACAATGAGACTTTGTCATTCATGTCCACGGACCAAAAGTAAAAGATAACGCCACGCTGATTTAAAGGTATGGAAAATATTCAAGCATAATTTTCACCTATGACAGTTAGGAACACTTTTGTGGTTTTCGAATATTGTAAAAATGGACTCTCTACGTTACGTCTGGTTACTTTACCTGAATACTGGATTTATGGCAAAATAGTTAAGAGTTATGATTTACTAGTTGCAGATGACTTATGATTTAGTAGTAGATCAGCTGGTCTCTAGTAACTTCTAAACTACTTATTATAAGTAATTATGTTGTATACTAAACCTCGTGTACCGTCTTGATTGTCCGCTAGTATCCTATTGCTGGCTATGTAAGGTCACACTAAATTCAATATGACGTCTACATAGGTTTACATTAGTAATATCATTTTATCCTAAGGAATGTTTCATATTATTAGCACCATTTTAATTATTCTTAGGTTCTTCGGTTTTGCGTAATATTTGTAATGAGATTATTTAGTTCGAGACAAGAAGTCTTAATTTTTTGTCTGAGTACCTGCTATAATATGTCTACTAACCTTAAATAAAGTGCGTTGACTCTTCGGCCTTAAATTCGCCATTTGCAAAGAACGTACGACGAATATATTATTTTTTGCCTATTTAACGCGTAGACCTATCTGATGTCCTTGTCAATATATGTATAAAGCTATTTGATATGCAAATAGTGGCAATGTTCGGTTTTGGTTGTTCTATTTGTTCTTTGTTCTCTGTTTTGAACGCGTGGGTGGGATTGGTTGAAATTGACCAACAGTCAGACGTGGTGATAGTTTTATAACAGGAATTACAAATCTTTAAAGATGAGAAGCTTTAACAACGAAGGCACCATCGCAATTCCCATTTCTGCATATTACAACTAGTACAAGCGCTACTTCGATTCTAAGGACGGAAGGAACACATTATACGAGGCATCAGTAGTGGTCGCATAACGTCGTAAACACCAGCTGATGGGGGTTGAGCAAATGCTCAACGGCGTAGAGAGCTCGAAAGGGGCATCGCGCTTGTAGGACTACGACGAGGATCCAATGCAGTTCCCGAAGTCCTCCACTGTCGAGCGCTGAGGACGGCCACCGGGGGGTTTTATTGCGCCAAAAATCCCACTAACCTGACGTCGCTCCCCAGGCGTCGGGTACCTTTTGAAGGTTTCCCCCTCGTCATCAAAAAAAGGTATTCCTGACATAAAATACTTTTTAGAAGGGGATTATGCCTATTATTGATAGGGGTAACAAAATAATTTATCAATAGGTAAAGGAAAACATCGCGATGAAATACCCTAAAATCGGTCCAAAAAAGGTTATAGACTAACCAATATTATGTTCAGATTCAAACATTGTCCTTGTTAAAATCTTCAGACAGGAAATATAACCATTGCCGAATTAGGCGTAGAGATTCAAGAAACACACTGATACAATCTCCACACGCACCCTTACTAATCTGATGTCCATACATGTCCACCCTTGAAGGTTGCCATTTCAGAATCAACCTTCAGTACGCTTCAAGAACACGTAACGGTAGGTAAGGGCGCGGTCTAATGATGCCTAGTATAGTACGACTAATACGTTACTTTAATGTGCGCATAGCCCTGCGGATTGCATAGATCTTTACCGATATACAAAGTTAAGCAACGTCGGGCGCGTTCGATAGTTGGATGGGTGACCGCTAGTGACAAATATTTCCGTGACTCGAAGGACACGTTCAACTGTCGATGCCGGTTGTTATCATTGAAAAGCACTCATTATACCTTTTCAGAGGTCTTATGGACGGTTTGAAAACTTTCGACACCAACACGCATTGGAGCAGTGTGGTGGAGTATGCTCCAAGCCCCTCACAGTTGTGGGAGAAGAGCCCCGTGCCGAGCAGTGGGATATAAAAACGGTTGAGGCGGCAACTACTCTACATTATCTTACTAACTTTAATGTCTCTGAAAATTTCTGGTTACCATACATGTATGTCTTGCTGCTGGACACTACTTTATTAGTATACAGACATACGTGGTATTCCACTAATCTCTTTTTTTACAGCAATAAGGGTTATACTGATAAGGTCGTATATATACTAGGGTATGGCATAGGTACTTCCCCGATCGCTCCATATTAGTTCTACCACGTTGCTTAACTTTGCAAATATTCACAATTCGCGGAATCAGACGTGCTTAAAATTTTCTATTATCACCTGTGACCACACCCTAAGGCAATGAAGTCGTTAAAAAATTATCTGTCAATACACACTACGCACTTTGTATGCAAATTCTAGCGCCCTACGCGCCCCGAATGGTTTATTTCGGCTATTGTCTATTTATCGTAACGTAGACCCGAGTTGCTAGGTGAAACTGTAACACACCTGCGCTTGTCTGTCTGTGTATCTATACATCTATATTCTGTATTCTGTACATACAAATTAATAAGGAAGTGTCTCTTTGTGGTGTCAAAATATTTGACACTTATATTGATATGAAACCTGTTAATTATTTCCATCGACTTAGAGTACAAAAAATTGGGAAAGATTAAAGCGATTTTAATGGGATATTTAAGTAAAGAGGTAAACAATGAGAACTTAATTGCGATTAAAGCAATTAGATAATCCTTCAGTGTTAGCTCATTCCTTTACTTAATGTTCTCACTAAGTCAATTAGGATCCTAGATATTAACTGTTTAGGATACATAGCTGTAGATTGATTGCCTGTAGTTTGTACTGACCTTACTCAATGGTAGCCTAGACTCGAATCCTGGCCTGTACATGCTTTTTCAGAACCATATTTAATCATACCGCTACATTTATAAAAACGCTATCTGGCTAAATAAGTATATTTTTGTGCAATCCGGGATAATGTGAACACTGTTGACCGGAGTCGGTTGCTGGCAAATCTGCGTCCGGCGTAGTGGGTACCTAGCCTTAGATAATCATGTTTTTGTTTGTTTAAGACAAAATGTAACTACTAATTGACGATTCTGGTGTTTCAAATGACGATGACTATTTTCCATCAGGGAGCCAATCAACCTTATAGACTTCGCACGCGTTAAATTACTTGTAAACCTTCCTCTTGAATCACTCTATTGAAAAAATCGCATAAAAATCCCTTGCGTAGTTTTGAAGATCTAAGCAGACATAGGAACAGACAGCGGAAAGCGACTTCGTTTTATACTATGTTGTGATTATAAACAACTAAATAGAAAAACTAAATTTTCTCTTAATAAACTAGCCTCTATTATATTTTATCAATTTATCCAAAAAAACATACAGTTTCATAATACTTTTAAAATACAAATACAAAGGCAAAGCCGGGGTCGTAAGCTAGTCTCATTATAAGGACACATTATGATACAAGGCCAGCGGGTTTGTTTAATCGACTATTGTAACATCCCGAATAACAAGTACCTGTACGTAATTCGTCGTAGGTGAATATCTATTTGAAATGAGTTCGGGTAGCAACCGATTACGTCTTAAGTCTGGGTGTAAGTCTATCTGTTGTCAATTCTTGTCCCACTGCTGGGCACGGGTCTCTTATATTAAGAGGGATTAAGGCCTTGTCCACCGCGCTGGCCAAGTGCGAATCGATAGACTTCACACACCTTTGATAACTTTTTTTTAAAAGTAGGCTTTCTCATGATGTTTTCCTATACCGTTAAATCAAGTGATAATTAATTTCTGAGTATTTTCATAAAACTGAAAGATTCACGTTGATCCAATGAGGATAGATGGAGAAAGTTTTTGGTCGGAGGACATTTTTTTATAATATAAAAGAAGCAAACTATAAAAAATATATATAGGTACGCGTCGAATAGATAACCTCTCTTTCTTTGGGAAGTCCGTTAAAAAACGACTTACGACTACTGTTTAATGATAACCCAGACGTTCTTACGATCAAAATTTTCTGTGACCACCTATACTTTTTGAAGTAGTTGTGTGTGCGCGTTCGTTACATTAAATAAATTGTGTATGTTTTAAATTATATTAGGTTTTCAGCATTGATATAAATAAGTTGATTTTCTTTAAACATACAATAACAAATAAACTCAAACCCAGACGAGACATCTAAATTACCCACTTAAAAAAATCTTCTACATTACATTCTAATTTCAAATAAAAAGAAGCAAACGCGAATAATTTAGGCTCCCATTCCAAATATAATTTCAGGAAGCAATTCGATCAACCTAGATCCGACCAGACTACGCCCTTCGCGCGTTAAATAGAACATCGCATGTACTTAACGATATTCACATGTCCATAACAAATAATCATTTTAACGGCAAAAAACATAAATATTGGTAATATCACGCAACTAACCAGGAAGTCGTAAAGACGTAAACGACGCACATAACTCGAAGATTTATCTCGACAATATCGCTTTATTTTGTCAACTGGCCTCTCAATGGTCGCGATAGGTAGTGGGTGCGTTTATAGAGATGCGTTAATCAGGAAACATGTTCACTCATTTATTATTATAGAAAGTTAAATATTTCAAATACAACGAGCCGCGTCGTAGAGCGGTTACCGTGCTTGTTTGACACGCAGTGGGTCCCGGGTTGGACTCTCGGCCAGACTGTAGATAGTAGACTTTTGGCTCTTGGTGCTTATGTATGTACACGAGAAAATCTTATTGTGGAGCTATAAATGTAGATTTTTTTAATAAAGCTGCAATTCATTTCTACAGACTTCTACTTGTAAGTATATCGGGAACCACACCCTTCCATCGATACTCAAGAACTACTTCACGTTAGAAATAGGTGTGTCTCAACTGAAAACGTACCTAGTCATTTTACGAGTACCTCCTTTCAAATTTATTATATTGCCTGATGGAGAGTTGCCAAGTGCTACTAGTAGATAGGTTTGTGGTAGGCCATTGTCGATTATAGCTACATCACACAAACCGTTTTTTGTTTTAAATATTTCATGACACGCTCGTTAGAGAACTTTAAATTTATTATTATCTGCAATAAAGCTCTTTGATTTCGTAAGTAGGTTTTCGTTTTCTTTCCTAACGACTACAAACCATATCCTTCGGTACTAAATATGGAGATAAATATAATAGTTTTACTTTTATTTATATTATTATGTAAAGGTATAGATAAAAAAGGGTCACATTATATTCAAGTACCGATTGTTTTGCTTTCATCCGCATGTCTATAAATGGCACCAAGCGACTCCATCGTATTTGATGTTTTGACGTTTCAATTGACAATTCAGGTTGTTAACACGTTGTATGAATCGAACCTGTTTTTTTATTTATTTTTCTTCAATGGACATCGTTTTATCTAATTTTATACAAGGTCCTACTGCTGCCTCTTTAGACTCTAGGAGTTTATCAATGTTTATTGCTTTTAAATAGCAACAAAAAATCTAAAGTAATTACCTAGTCAGTTCAAATGCGACAACACCTCTTCTATAAATATTCAAGTATTTCTAATTGTATATTTCTTCAAGCCGCAACTTATTATTGCCGTTATGTTATTAATCTGAAAAGTGGTATATGAGTAGATTTTTTAATTAAGGCATTCGTCTAACCTCTGTCAGTCTTTTGAGGTCCATTGCTGGACATAGCCCTCCACCAAAAGAGTTTTTTTTTTCAAAAGTTCCTGGCGAGTATGCATGTAACCGCAGTTAGTAGGACACGCAGCTGCCTATCTCCTGGATTTTGTCGTTTAGTTGCCTCTTCGACATTCACGGGAAACGACAATGGTTTTAAACGAAACCAGTGTTAAAAAAAGAATAACAGTGAACTCTGGCTAATTTCCAATCATTTACCAGCACAAATTTTATTTTGTGATCACATAATATGTCAGAGATGTGTAATTTTGTATGTATATTATCTGTAACATACAAAAAAAAATCACAAAATATATTTTTCAAAACGCGCTCGAGTAATTTTCCGATCCTTCCGTAATCTAATGCGAATCGCTTTTATTGTGGCTCCCACAATCTTTATGAAGTGTGGATTTGAACATCCGTCCTTGTGTGACGTCACATTAGCCAGTATGTTTTTAAACACAGTATTTTAAGTGTTAGCTGATTTTTTTACGGATTTATCTTGGCCGCCGATCTCTGGGTCGTATGGGTGTAGTGAATGATCCTATTCAAATAGGGGTTCCTGGAATTGCTACATATTTATCTTGGCTCGTCTTATGTATTTGAACGTAGTAAAATGGTGTTTAAATCTGCAATCAACTTGACTTTCCCCGAATTTATAGTCGTTGGATCAATGTTCAGAATCCATCTGAATCTGGTGGTTCAATTTTGGATACACCACCTCCACACTTTTTTGAAAAGGTTCATAGCTACTTAACGGTGTAAAGGAATTGTAAAGATGATAGATTTATTGGACACTATTTAACTTTTACTCCTGAAAAAGAAATCTTCGGCAACCCATTATTGTCCTACTGCTGGGCACGGGTCTACTCTCATAGTGAGAGGGATTTAGGCCTTAGTCCGCCGCGCTGACTAAGTGCAAATTGGTAGACTTCACACACGTTAGAGAAGTTTTAGGAACTCTCGGGTGTGCAGGTTTCCGATGTTTTTCTTCACCGTTAAAACAAGTGATAATTAATCTTTAATACGCACATAAATCAGAGGGATTTGAACCTCGGACCCCCGATTGAGAGACCAAGTTTCAACTGCTCAATCTCATCATACATCTACTAATACCGTAATTGGTAACCCTGGCCAATGTCTTCTATTTGTACCCACACTTACCCAAAATTCAATGGTGAATATGGTCACACCGCTACGCTATTATTGTGAATCATTTACGATTATAGACACCCCGTAGGAGGTGAGCTATATACAATATTTTATATTCCAAGGCCTTTAAATTTTTTATTACGTACATGCAATTTGTCGTGAATTCATAAATATAAAGTTTAACGACGATCATATTCATCAAAGTGACCTATTTTCGCCATTAATATCCGAGCTTCCCAGTGATCAAATATATTTTGATACTCCTATATAAAATTGTATTTAAGTGGTAATAATACATACATATGGGTTTTTATATTTTGTGTATATGATCGAAGTAGCAAACGAGCATGCAGTCCACCTGATGGTAAGTGGCCACTGCCGCCCATGGACATCTGTAATCAACCCCAGATAAAATCAAGGTTCTATCTGAGGTTGACCACAGATGCGTTGCTACCCCTTAGGACTGAGCTGGAACGCCTCGGATAAGTATGTCTCCCAACCCACACCCTTCAGAATAGAACACAGTAGTACAGAACTGCTGTTATGAGGCAGATATAAGTGTGGCGGTGGTGCCGCCGGAGCCGAACCACATAGAGTTCTACCACCTTCAGATTTCAATTATGTTTAAAGCTTTAACTCTGATACTGATGAATTTTTCGTTTGTTTCAGGTATTTCTTCAATACGATCGCTATAGTAAGCTGTCAATATAGAAGTATGTAGAAGTGGTCAACCTTAGGTAGGACTTTGATCTTATCTGTGGTTGATTACAAATGTCTGCGGTTTTGATGTTCACAAGAAGTACTCTTAAAAGGTACCCTACCACCCAAAACACTAGCGCTTAACACTGTCCGTATAAAGTCCGAAACTTAATCTAGGTAAGTTTCCCTCATTTCCGGCTTAAATCCGAAATAATTTCTTTAATCTTTACTACTGATTATTATTACTTAAAATCTAATCAGTTACAGCTTTACCGGTTTAAGTAGCGGGCACTTAGATACTTAAACTGATTAACGTTAAGTTAAAGCCTGATTAACGTGGCTCCCAAAAGTATCTATCAAAAGTTATTATTATTAAGTAGGTATTAGTTTGAAAACTTATTAATATTAAAATAGCTAATGAGCATGTAGTCCACCTCATGGGTGAAGTGGCCACTGCCACCCATGGAAATCTGTAATCAACCTCGAATAAGATCACACTGCTACCTGAGGCTCGTCACAGGAATGTTGCTACCCCTGAGGACTAAGTTGGGACGCCTCGAATAAGTATGTCTTCCTTAACACACTATTCAGATCAGAACACAGCAAGCTTTTTCTAGAACCCTTGTGGCTCGACTCCGTGGGCGTCACCGCCACACCTATTTCTACATAATAACGGCAGTGTTAAGCACTGCTGTGTTCCGGCTTGAAGGGCGTTTTAAGAGAAACATACTTATCCGAGGCGTTATAATTTAGTACTTAGGGGTAGCAATGCATTTTAGCAAACCTTTAGGTAAGAATTTTCATAGGCATGGTCATTTTTATTTATATTTTTAATTTTATTAAAAATATATATAATGTATATTTATTTGCTACTCCAGTATCATAAAGAATTCATATGAGTCAGTACAAAAACAGACATTACCATCTAGACGTTTTTGCATGAAACCCTTTGTCTGTAGCAATTACAGTTGAAACGATAAAACTCATTAGGATCTAAATTACCGCTTAGACTTTACGAATATAATTG
>DWPV01005089.1:0-12820 GCA_018251915.1 Urbanus proteus proteus
GTGCTTCCCTAGTCTAGGTGTCAACGTCATATTAGACAACTGCCACCCGCACCATGCTACAGCGCACGGGCTATAAAAGACTAAATGAAATGACTAAATAACCGTTTTGTCAAGAATAGTGGTATTTAATAATAACATATCGTTGACTTCTTCACTTCTTTTAGAGGATTAAAAATACAATAGTGAAGACTCGCTGAGAAAAATTAGCTCTCTGCTACCCGGTAAGTTTATTCTCTACGTAATTTAACGACGGATCATGAAAAACCTGAACAAACAGTAAATTTTATCTGTTACCTACACAGATAGGTACATGAAAACCCTTAAAACCTTATCATTCCGATGTCAGGTACGTACATAAACTGCTGTACTTTGCCACTTCCAAAGTCCATTCCTTCCGTATTTTCGGGACGTATCATGATAAGTTAAAACAGGAACAAACGGTAAAATATCATTTCCACGAGAAGAAAGTCACTTTAAAGCGCTTAAACCCTTATCATTCCGATGTCAAGTACGCTCGTGATCTGTTGCACTTTGCCACTTCCAAAGTCCATTCCTTCCGTAATTTAGCAATACATCAACAGCAACAACGATTTATAGCGCGCGATATCACGACAAATCACGTGACAGAGAGCGCATTGTTTCGGCTTATCGCGGTTACTTAGAGCGGTCTGTTGAATTGATTATTATAGCGGAATACACTGAAATGTTACTTAGATTCGCTGGAAGCATAGATAAAGACGGGAAGTTAAGATATTATCGCACTACTTTCTAATGCTTTTTTGGAGTCCGTCAATAAATCTAACAGAAATGAATGAGTCTCAAAGAGATTAGATAAATACGAGTAAATCATAATTATTAAGAGCACAAAAAAACTGTATTAGCTTTTATAAAGGTATTTAAACTGACTAGAATTGTATTACCAAAAACTACAATTATATAAAATTTATAGTTACAAAATTTAAAAACAACATTTGAACTAGAGTTCTACTGTAACTTTTCATTTTATTTGTATCGCCATTGTTACAAACATACCCATGTTACTGAAATAAAATTTGACTTTTTTAAATATTTTATGTGTACTGTTATTAAGGTATCTTTTCAAGAATTTATCGTCTTACCAATACGTCAAGAACGATTTATAGTTTGATATTGTTACAAATCGTATCGCGGTTCGGTCGATACTGTTTCATTTATCAGTTACTTAGCTTTAAGTGATTTACTGCGTGACATATTTTTTTACGCGTGAATTCATGAATGAGAAATTTGGAATGCGGTTTTGTTTTGTGACGCTGGAAACTGATAAGAAGTCGTATATTTTAAATTTTTAATTTGTTGCATAAGTTGACAAAGTTTTTAATGCTTCTATTTACCCAATAGAATAGGTTTGGACACTGCATGGAGTCTCGATGTCCTAACATTACTCTTTTTGTTATATTTTAAATAAGAAATTGCACCGCAGTCCAACTGACGGTAGCAATTGCCGTCCATGGACGTATGTAACCAACTAAATACAAAACAGTCTTCTTCAACACGTCATTCAGAAACGTTGCCACTTCTGAAAGATATCCGCCACTATAAGCATATGTTATTAAATAAGGTTCCATCAAAATATACCAACAAAAACAAAAGGCAATACCAACAAAAACATATGTTAAGTACATTTAGCTTTTATTTCCTAATATTTTTCATCTATAAGAGTGGTATAACTTGTATGGCAAATGCTCTTATAACACTACATAAGGAATACCATTATCCTCTATTATTATGTTACAGTAATAAAATTATAGTGAAGATGATTGTATAACAAGTGTGTTAGCATAATCTTGGATGCCTAACAAATTGCGTCAGAGCCATATAATATGATGTGACCTGGATACCGTTGATCGCGCGGTAATGCACTGCATAATAATGATGAGATCGTGACGTCATTAGGTATCGTAATGAGATGGCCTTTATTATGTTACTGCAGAAACTGAATCACGGCGCCGTATAAACAGGCAGTATACCTAGCTTATAGCCATATAAGCAGTGATAGCCTGATGGTTGAAATTCGTCCTCTCAATCGGGTCCGAGGTTCAAATCCTAGACCAGTTCAAATCCTCAGATTTATGTTCATACTAGAGATTAATTTATCACTTGCTTTAACGGCGAAGGAAAACATCGTGAGGCCTGCATACCTGAGAGTTCCCAAAAGTTCTAAAAGATGTGTGAAGTGTACCAATTCGCAATTGGTCAGCGCGATGGAATCCGTTCTAAAATCCCTTCTACTATTACAGGAGCCCATGCACAGCAGTGGGACATTAATGTGTTGACGACATACCTAGTTCTTGTGAGATGATCTCTAAGGGTAAGTATTTTTACAGCTTTACTGACCCGCGTGGCGGAGCGGTTACCATAACGGTGTGACGCGCAGTGGATCCCGGGTTCGATTTCTGACAGACAAGTATTTAAATGATGAATTTAGATTAGTTTTCCGGGTCTGGGTGTTTGTGTATCGCCTTTGTTTGTCTAGGGTACCCACGACACAAGGCAGAATCCTACTGTAGGGTTATCAGTGTAGAGAGCGTTTTAAGATTAAAGTTTTAATTGGCTACAAATCGCCACTTGGCTCAATGTGTCTTGACACATGTAAACAGTTCCAAATTCGAATCCTGAAACAAATTTGAAGTAACCTAATTCATATTAGATGTTACAACTGCCAATATGGATTCCCTATACTGCCCTCATTCCCCTGTCTTTTAATCAAAATAAGTGTGCAAGATACTTAACTTTTTGAAGTATTCCGTTCAACAACGTGTACACAATTTTGATTCTCCCAATCCAACCTTGAATAGTTCGGTAAGCTATATTGATCAATCAGATTAAGTTAATTTTGAAAACAGTCCTGTATGCACTCTAGTATATTATAATAAATAATTAGTCGACGGTGATGAGAAACAAGCAAATGATAGTTTGTTAAATCGATAAAAACACAATGTTAGAAGACTTTCAACGCTGATTTATTACTCAAATGGACTTACATACAAGCAAGTTAAAGCAATAAACGATGAATCACTGAGAGATTAATATTGTTTCCCAAGGGTTATCAAGAATGTTATGTTGACTGTTGCACGGACAAATGCGAGAGACGCAGATACCATGACTTTGATGATTCTTCTAAATACTATGGTAGTATAGGAATAACGAATAAATGGGGCTTGTGTTATTGTCAAAAGTAACATTTATTGTTTAGATGTTGGAGTTAAATTCAATTGGTATACCCTTCTAATACATTGATTCAACCGCCTTTTACAGATGATGTCCTTAAACTCAAGAATATTTTTAAATGAACCACGATATGATATTTAAAATTAAAATGTTACGATTCATGAAATACAATGAGTAGATAGTCACATACATTTTATAGAAAAAAACATCTTAAACATAGGTATTAGTAAATGAACACTTTTAACAAAACAATCTTAACATTTTTTGATTGCATCAAAATTATTAACATTTCACCAAAATCTGGTTAATAATTCTTTAGCAGAATTTATGAAGTGCCCAATAAATTGTACAAGCAAATAATTATTTCTATTATTTAAACAGTCGTGTATTAGAGACAGCCGCAAGTCCGCCAGCAACTGTCAGTAATAACAAATTAGGGTATGTCCCGAATGTGGACCGCTATTGTCCTCAACCCCTGTGTTCTAATTGTGTTTTTGTTTGCCGCTTTACTGCCGTCTCTTGTATTCCATTCGAGATAACCTCAAAATACTTTTAGCAATATGGTCGCTGATGTCTCATTCGAACCTTTTTGCGTTAAGTAACACATTTACTATTTTATGTTTCTGCTATACCGTAATTTGATGATAATTAAAATGATAAATAGAATTATTCATGTCTAATTTCTTATGCATTTTTATTAGTACGTTATTTTTTTTAGAAAAAATGGATTTCTGTATATTTTAAATTTCTAAAAAGTTTACCATACTTTATTCTACATAACTTATTTTTACAAATTGTTTTGAAATGAGAATAACGTTAAATTTGAGTAACAATAAAACCATTTTGTAAATAAGTTATATAAATAATAATTCATTTAGCAAATAATAATACCGCAACGGCTCCAAACAATCGCGGCACTAAATATTGGCAATCTATGCTAAACCGCCCTCGTCATGTCGCCCATATGCCATAGCAGCGACAATGGAATTAGTCGTCATTCAAAGTACCATAGTAAATTCGCAGCATATCTGGATAACATGTAGCAAGTACACTTGTCTGACAGGGGTGACACTTTGAGCCCTTCCGATCATAGAGTTATTATGCTTAGAGTAGGAGAGCCATGGGCAAACCTGTCAGAGTGAGTGTCCAACAAATAATAAAAGAGGAAAGATGACAAATCTATATTTATCTCTATTTAATCTTTTTATTAGATAAGCTAGACTTGTTACTTTATTTTTGTTAAACACATTTTAGACTGGCTTCTCTTCTCTAAGTATTATAAATCTATGCTTCCGATACCGACATTATGTGACAACACGAGCTAGGGGCGTGCAACAATAGACGATCATTGGTGCCTTTACCTCGCTCATGTCATGAACACTTTTCGGATCGTAATGAATACCAAATACGAATAGGGCATTGTCAATTTTATAGCATGGCACATGCATTTCACGGTAAACTTACATTTCTGAAATCGCTTTTGAGAATCGTGGAAAATTTGAAATCACAGAAAACTGATTAACCCGATTGATGTACCGTGGGTAGATACAGTGTATTCGTGAATATATTTCAATATTTTTCCATTAAGACATTACGTATCCAAATATCAGATATTCGTTTTAGCATTCAAAGAGAGAGAAATAAATTCAGCCGCAAGCGCGGCTCGAAATATTCAATGAAGAGATTTTATGAAGAAAAAAAATCTCATTTGCATGTCAAAAGAGATGCGAGTTAATGGGAACGTTTCGTATGCGAAGCACGTCATTTACCATTCGCTGGTCTCCAACCCTTGCACGACACTTCAAAGTTAGACTTTCGACACATCAACGGGCCTAATTGAGTCAATGAAACAGTATCTTATCCTTAGCGACCTATTGTCCTTTAAGACAAAGGCGTTCACTAATTAGGGTCTGAACCCGACCTTCATAGTGATGGCCGAATTTGCTTTAAGTTTGGGATGCGAAGTTCCTTAGAGCATCCATCGTTCAACAAGTATTATCTTGGATCTTAACGTTTATCTTTGTCGACTATGCGACATAGTCTTAGAAAATCTTTCACGCTACGTTACCATTACACTTATAAATATTGCATTTTATAGTACATTACGATACGGGTGATCTAAGTTGCCCATTACTGCACGGCGTGAAGTTAGCACCTGAAGGAAGCGAGGGTGATAAACGCCGTGCATAATAGGCAACTTAAGTCACTAGTATCGTATGTAACAAGTATGTAAGTAAGGAAAGCAAAAATGAATCGCACGTTAATAGGTACATATTTAAACTGAAAAATCCTACGCTAAAGGGCAATAAAACTAACTTAAGAGCCAAAATCCGAAAATTTGGAAATCAGGTCAGAATAATTTGTAATACCGACGACTCATAAGAATTTCAATTTGTTAGGATCAATAAAAATTGTTCGTGCGGAAACGCTTACGAACTCCAATAACGTTACAGGTGCCAAGGAGATTAATTAAATTCGAACTTCTACACTGAGTAATATCGTCTTATTATGTGCTAAAATAATTGGAATATCTACAGTTTCTCATTTTAAATTAGTTATGATTTTATCACTTCTACATGTGCAGCTTTTGATCCGAATAATATTTGTCTATTAGCTTAGCTATTAAAAATGTCATACGTATATGTCACATGCTAAAATATTTGTCTGTAAATTAAAATCTGTAATAAGCGCGTATCTCTAGCGCCTAAAAAATGAATATCAGTTTGCTGTATGGTGATAACGAATTACACATATTTTCACATTTAATGAAAAATGTTATAGTACCAAAATATATTTAAGGGGTTATATGTTGCCAATACATTTAAGTTAGTTATTTAACTAAAATATAAAAGAAAAAAACAGGTATTAAACAAATAACTTATTACGTTTAGTAAGAAAATAAAATCTTTTAAATTTAACCAGTGAAATAAAGAAGAGAAGTTGCAGACGTTAACATAGATTCCTTTTTTACTTGGAAGCCAGAATAGGAATCGATGGGCCAAGATACCAAACAAGCAAAGATAATAAAACGAAATGGTATCGATGTTGTCTCGGATCTAGATTGGAAATATTTGTTTCCCGTTCTTTCAGATCTGATAAAAAAATATTTTAGAAAATGTAACTCAGTTACGTAATTTAGGTTGTGATTATGATCTTACTGGTTTGACTAATAATATTGATAAATTATTTTTCATTAGCGTAGATATAGAATGTCGTTTTATAACAAGTAACAATTACTATTTCATTTTCATATCCTTTATAGTTTTAAAATTTAATAACAGGTACTTAAAAATGAAAATATTATCTTGCAATTTTATTCATACGGAGAGTGCATGTTTTACCTACCGCAAATTCTGATTATCACAACGATCGATAACGCTCAACATGAGGCTAGTGAAACCAAGATATCATTTTATGAGCGTAGCAAAAATGATTTTAAACACCTTTCGTGTGCTTTCGCTTCCATCGTAATTACTGAAACCGGAGCAAATTTCAAAAATAACGATGACAACTCGGCCACGAAAAAAGGCGTTTGAATTATGCATGTGCAGTTCGAATGAATACATGGAGCGTAAACCTACTCTATAATTACGCAACATCGTCTGGCGATAGGATCGGAGACTATATCGAACGATCGGACCATCGTTCGTACGATCCGAGATCGGATTCCAACAAGCGCGACCAATTTTATTCACGAAACATTTAGCTTTAGATAAAATCTTACGGCCCGCTCCATAATGGCCTTAGCTGATTTTAAAACAATAAAATGCAAAGCCTTTCGAATGAGTGCGATTGTTAGTGTGAATCAGATAAGTAGACTAGATATTGAAAACGATGGGATATTGTTGGGACCCCGGTTTTATTTTCGAATTATGCAGCCCTTGAATGTTCACAGACGTTATGACTTTAGCCGATCCTAATTTGGGCATCTATAACAAATTTATTGGATTCTAAACATTTACGGGTGCGGTCTTTTCCTGGTGTTTCTGTATCAGTTTCAGAACTTTATATAATAATTTCGTGTGACAGTGACCAAGTTTGATAAGGAAGATAATGTTAAATTTTGTATTCATATCATCGTAAAATTAAATCAGATACTTGATCAGAATCTCGTTATTATATAATTATTGATTAACCATGCAGCCTTCGCATGTTAAAAAGGCAATGGCCCAAAAGATAAACGCTTAACTTGCGACCATTAAAGCAGATCCCAAAGATAACGATTTTCGTCGAAGCGAACGCAATGAAGATTCATCTGCGAAAGTTAAGAAAAATCTTGATCACCACGTCAAAAATCTGAGAGGAGTTCCAATTATTATTAAAATCATTCGATAAAATCGAGTTAATGAAGAACGGTACTCGAGATCCCGATCGACGGCGCGCACCAAGTTTGAAATTGATTTTGTTCCTTTGATGCGAGTAGATTGAACACACTGATATAATTTGCGGAAGCGCTCGCTTTTCAGAGTATCCATTGTGCTTAAGATATGAATTCTTCGCTACAGAAGTTGTTTCTTTCAGTATTGTTTCTGTTTCAAATTGAGACTAGATAAGCGTTCTTTTCTCTGTTTGTTCCATTTGCGTTATACTATTTATATGTAATGAAAGTGCTACTTCTACTATTACGCAAAATTAATTAAGGCTAGGTTCTAGAAATATATAAGGCCTCCAAAATGAGAATAAACTTTTCACAGTCATATTAACTAATTGATGTTTCTCTTAAAGTAACACGCAATTCATTAAAGTTCAATTGTTCTGATTAACACAATGGCAGACTAAAGCTACAAACAAAACAATAGCTTCGTCTGAATAAACAATGTTGGAATGACTATTGAAAGATGGTTGTATGATTGCTAATTTATCATAATTGTAATTATTTTAATGATTGAAATTATCCGCTTAATAAAATATTATATTAAAATTAATCAGATTATTTATTTACTATTATATCTACGTCTAGCAACAAATATTAGTTAGCTGCACAAAAGGAAATTATGCACATTATTATATCCTCAGCCAGTGTCTTGGGTGAATATAATAAGTTCCCAAAAGCTATTTAATTAAAAATATGTATATTCGATTTAATGAAATTTACATGCAAATAATTACCTACTCATTTCACCCTTTATTGTTCAAATCATTTAGGTACCGGAGCGATGCAAAAATAATATCATTGAGGCACCGTTGGTAATCTTTACGCCTACAATTGCTTTCTTTATTATTTTTTGCTTTTTATTTTGTGATTACAATGTACGCATTAACCAATAAAAATCTAACTCAGACGGCTAAAAATCATCGCTTCAAACATTGCAATATAAATATTAGTTCTGCTACAGCGTAACAAATGTGTATCCATATTGATTTTCCAATCACATATCGGATACGCCCTGACAGTTGGTGTGTCAATAATAATTCCGGGTAACAGTACACCGTTGAATAAAATGATTAACCTACGCGCTAGTGACGGTTGACCGGAGTTCCCGCTATGATTTATACAGGTTGGATAGAATCTATTGGACTGTTGTCTGACATTTTTATGTGACAAAAATGTGCATAGCGCGAAATTTCACCATTGAATGGAGCGATAAATTGATGATTAGTTCACTGTTATTTTGGTACATGTTTTTTCAGTGTTTTAGAGATTTTATTATTTTAGTAGAACGAGTAAGGTTATACTCATACGTTAGATTTATTTTTTAAAATATTTTTTGAAGACTGTAAACGTTTCTACGCTATGGTCGTAGTTTAAATACAATATTTTTAGTTACCTATGTAACATACTTTTTAATGTTACACATGGTGTCATATACAAAATATAAGGGTACACAAATGTAAGGCTATTTTTGTAATTAGAAACAAAGTATAACCTTTTCAAAAACTTATGACATTTCAATGACAGAATTATATATCGTCAGTCGCTCAACATTCGATTCGTCGGCAAATATCAACAAGCAAAGAGCGCCCTGTATTGTTTGATACAAATGTCAACATTGAATTTGGATGTTTCGCGGAGTATTTTGAGAATATGACATAAATTTAATGTCAACCCTTGTTGGATGAACGAAATGGAATAAAGACCATATGTATGCCGGTTCAAGTTACGTAGACGGTCCCTGCTAATTCCCTTAGAGTTGAACAATTTATAAGCGATAGCGATTTCTATGTAATGACAATCTAAATAAATATTTAATGGTAAAGTAACCTCGCAGCTTGTGTACGCCGCAATACATTTTACAAAGGAAAACAGAATAAGTGAACTAGCTAGGCTATAAATATCATGAGCGTTTTCGTTTCGGAGAGCACGTTAATCGACGTAATACATGAGCAATATAGTAAGTCCGTATATTAGTCAATTTTTCAGATATTGGCCGAGTTTATTACCTTGAATATCAGTCGTTAAAGCATTGTGGACAGTTCAAAATATCCGAAATGGATTGATATCTAACTCATGACATGTTCTGACACATAGTTCTCATCCTAGTTGTAAATCATTGATTCCAGTAAATCAAATAGCTTTTGGATAGGTATAAGAAAATAGTGACAAGATGTTTGTTACAATTCATTTGTAATTCTTTTGCGGTACGATATTAACACAGAATCATTTCCCTCTAACCTTTCACCCGCCTCAGCTGATACCTTACGCCACTACCACGTCACGTTAGATCCTGGCACGTTTGCGCGTCCACCCCACCGATTGTCGCTCTGAAATCGGCATGGCAGTTCGTTGTGGCGATAATCACGCCGTATTGTTCATTTAATGTCGTCCCATAATGCTTTATAGTGAGATATTCAAATGTTACCCAATTGTGGGCATTTCCGCCTGTTATACTGTTAAGGTTTGTGAAATAGAGATATATGTAATGATCCATTACAACTAAGTTATTATGTATTCTGAAAACAAAGTTATTTTGTACTGATTGTAATTAATTATCTAGTACTAGTAGCAAACAACAAAATGTATGAATTGTTAGTTTTTTCCATTAAAAATATTTTATATTCATATTGTAAGGTATAAATTTATTTCCAAAAATGAAACCTACGATGGTCAAGAAATGAAGTCAATAAAATTTTGAAACCAATAAACATATAAAAATTACACGCTTTTACAAAAAATAAAATCATAACATCTCTACAATTTTTAGGCGTGAGTACCCGTTACATAAAATTTTATAATGTACCCATTCAGGGGTAATATAAGCTTACAATTTTTAAGCGCTACCTAATTACGTACCGTCATGAAACATTTCCATTAATCCGTGTATATGAAAATAATAGTATTTACTAACTTATGTCGTTCCGTTCAAACTTTGCGGTCACGATTAAAGAGCCGTTAGAATACCTATTAGAACATGAGAACATTCCGTGTGCAGATAAAATCGAGTAATATTGCATTGTGGTTCGACTTGTTCAATAATTCCTTCCCTGTTACCGGTAATGAGGTGCTTGTTTTCAGAAATGTATTTCTGAATTCTTTTGGTCATGTCTATCTGTGTTGAAATGTAGGTCTACATAAAAATGCTGTTAAACACAGTAATATTACATTATTTTATTTAAATATATGATGTTTTTTTCACATACGTGGCTTAATTTATTCAATCTTCAGGCCACTGGGTTTTTTCGATACCTACTTCTATTTATTAGTATAATATTTTAATATTATAATTTAACAATCTTTTCGATTATTTATGTAAATAATAATATTGTTTATCAACATGTAATGAAAATCAAGAATACATTCGTATTAAACCCAAAATCACTGTGATTCTCGTACATACGATCTTAATCTATATTAAGTGAGTCGAATAAAATCCTAGACCTATCCCCCCCCCCAATCCCAGTATACTGTGCTATAGTGAGATGTGGATAAATCTATTTCTCTTCCAAAGTATGAAGTTATCACGTAAAATTATTATCGTTCATAAACCGACATTACAAACAACCATTGTTTAATTTCATTTTATGGTATTTAATTTATCAAAGTCGGTAACGTAATAGAATTAAAAAAAAATTAAATAGTGGGTTTTCAAAGATGTACATTTTTAATAGTATTTAGTAATAGTAGGTACCTATAAGTATAAGTATTAAGTTATCTAAATAACTAAGTCTGTGAATCTTCTATCTTATCATCTTATCTTAGATGCAAAAGATTGTAACTGTGAATCTTCTATCTTATCGTCTTATCTAAGATGCAAAAGATTGTAACGTTCTAACTACTAATCTTAACGAAGCAAGCAAAACCATGCTATAGTACGTGGAAAGTTTATGACACAGACGTGTTCAAACTGCCAATAACGGTGCACAGGGCAGACAAACTTGCATGGTAAATATTTGCAAATGAACGTGAAAATCGAAGCGCAATTGTTACGTCAATTAACGCACATTTATCAACAAACCGCGCTGAATGCGATGCTTGTTACTCGTATGTACTGTACAGCGAACATTATCTGAACATCGCGAATCGGGCTTTGTTTTGGAATACGGCGAGTGTGTAAGTACCTTATTTGTGGTTGCTAAAGAAGATAATGATTATTGATCTTCATTGTACTTTTTGTGACGCTTTTCTGAGATGAGAGGAGGCTTCAAAAGGTAACTGGTGGCAAGAGAACGTCACCGGGTTATGTAGGGTTTTAATCCACTAAAACCCTCTCAGTATCCGACTGGGTTTTAGTGGGTGAGGGTTCAAAACATCTTTCAAAAAACATCGTTCAAAACATTCGATCGGTGCAAATAACATATATTGCACTGTAAAATTTATGTTATCCTAATAATAATTATAAATGCGAATGTCCGTTTATTTGTTTGTTTGTAACGCTTTCACGCTTTAACTATTTAGCCGATCGTTATGATATTTTGTACACACATTGCCAGAGGTCTGGAAAAGGACATAGGGTACGTTTCATCCCGAAAAACGATACTACTCCTGAGGGATATAGAAGTAACTTTTATACCTTCTTACTTTGATCCCTACGGCCTCTTTGTGCGAATGTACACATTAGCGCGAGCGAAGCTGCGGGTAAAATCTAGTTATGAGTATCTCAAAATAGGAAACATTTATTTTGTAAGTTAACACAAAAATCGAAGCACAGTTTTATTGTTATGACGTTTAAAGCCACATTTATCAAATGCCCGCGGCGTAAGCGCTACGCATTATCGGAACATTTAGCGATTCTGGTTCTGATTCTGAGCGGGCTTTGATTTGTTAACTGCGGAACGGTGTATGATAGTATAGTGACTGTTACCGTTATTAGTCTAATACTACTACTAGTACTTGTCCACCTATTCTAAAAATATAGATATAAAATACAAGATGAAAAGATAAATTAATAGTTGTTATTTATACTTTTGTCGTAATTAACATTAATTTGCTGGTATTCCTGTTATTGAAAATTATGTTTCTAAGAGCAGCCAACTATATTAAGCCAGTGAAAGTTTAACATAGTAGTTTGCTACGTAGTCCAATATTCTTAGCTTAGAGACCAACGTTTCCACAATTTAAACATCAGCAGTAACAATATATATTTTTTTTTTTTATAACTTGTGAGTAGCAAACGAGCTTGCAGTCCACCTGATGGTAAGTGGCCACTACCGCCCATGGACATTTGTAATCAACCCC
>DWPV01005090.1:0-12819 GCA_018251915.1 Urbanus proteus proteus
GGTCCCAGACGCGTTGCTACCCCTGAGTTTTATTTATTTATTTATTGTTATTTTAAACTTATATCTAACATTACAGGGTTACCTAATGCGTTAGAAAAGCATCTACATCCAATTCAATTTAATTATTTGTTACTTATTATACAATAAATGGTAACGCTATGTATAAATATATCTCCTTTACCACACCCAGAAAGCAAAACACAACAACGCTTAACACTGTATTTAGGCAGTAACATCTAATAGATAATAAGTATAGCGCCAATTGACCGTACGCACAGAAATTCCAATTGCATCTGAGTTAATGAAAATTAATGGATTGCGACAAGCAATAATGTTTCAATAATGTCTATATCGGCCGCTGGTGTTGCACTGACCTCGCATAACCCTCATGCCAATAAAGATCGAATGAGACGTACGCCAACGAGTACAAAGAATGTGTACGAACTCATTTGAAATACATTGTTGGGACGTACTCCTACTCAATATTTGTATAGTGTAATGTTATGGTGGGCTTATATGTGTAAATCCCGTACGGTACCAGAGTCCGTCGTACTATGAGGTTTATTCCTACCAATCTTTCCCTTTATAATAGTCCTAATACTGTTGGTTTCGTAATTGGCGTTAGTGTCCGTTACGAAAACATTATTACTGTATAACAGAAATATATTCTAAAAGAATTCTATTACCTTCGAAGAACCATTTAAAAAGTCTGTTATACACTTATTTTCGACTAGCTGATCCCCGCGGTTTCACCCGCGTTAAAAAAGTAAAAAGGCATACGTATCTAAACATAGGTAAGACCAAACTCTCCCGCCACGGGGGCCCCAAGCGCGTGGCGTGCACGCTAATGCTTTTTTCAAACATTAAAGTAGCCTACGTTACGATTTGACTTTCAGTTATCTTCCAGTGAAAGTCCCGTCAAAATCGGCCTAGCCGTTAAAAAAATTACCTCAGCCAAACAAACAGACAAACGAAATTCTTTTAAACTACATTTTTATCTACAGGTATCGTGTATACTTTCATATGCATTGAGTAAAAAAAATATTTTGAAATCAGAAACAGACACTTCAATTTTATTTATCACGCTGCTCCAATGCGTGTTGGTGGAGTGTCCAATACATTTGTTTTTATTTGAACTTTAATAAAGGCCTAAATCTCTACCAAAACGCTCCAAGGCTCCATCAGTTGTAAAGACACCCGTGCCCAGCGGTGGGCCATAAAAATACAGCAAATACACATACGTAGATAACTAAAGTAAATATATAAAACTCAAGCGTTTATCTCCTTCGGAAAATCATATTGTTCGACACGCCTTTCTAAATAGTTCGAATAGTGAGTAGTTAGATATTTGCATAGGAGTTTTTGTCTCAGCGCAAAAAATATCGGTTGTCTGTTATAAATTCGGCGACATTTGATTAGATGGTAATGTTTGCGAATAAACTTAGGTGGCTACCAGTCCACCACTTAATACTATCAAGGCGGATTTTCATTGAATACCTACCTATTGCAGAACCAGAAACATTTGATGTTTATTTTAAAAAATCCCCGCGGTTTCACTCGCGTTTAAAAAGTAAAAAGAATACATATTTAAACATAAACGTCATCCCGCTCTTCCGCGACGGCGCGGGCATGAGTGTGGAGCGCGCGCTAGTGGATTTTTCAAATATGAAATTATTTATTTGTATAATTTGGTGATAATATGTATTTTATTCAAAGTAGATTCTTTACAAGAATTCATTTTGAAGTAATTACTAACATACTTCGTTTTTTTTCTATAATATCTAAAATATTCGATGTGAAATTAACAATTTTAGAGACAAGAATGGACATAAAATATGTATGTTAATAAATGTAAATGCGAAAGTAGCCAGGTTACATGAAATTGACCTGATATGGAACGACTCTGAACTGGATCTCATTTTCCCTATTTCCATAATGTGAAATCTTTCCAAAGCTATTTTTGATGAAACAACAAAACAATCATCCATACAAAACAGTATATCCAACTTACTCCTTTAAACCTCAACATATAACAAAACACGTTTCACGATAATTCAATAGTCACAAAAATGCTATCAAAAACTAAATATTTCATCAAAGCTAATGAGCGAACAATGAGCTGATTTCAGCGAAGAGCACCGTTAAGAAATCCTATGTCGTCAATACGTTACTGCCCCACTGCTGGGCAGAGTCCCCTCTGAGTAGCAAGAGTTTAAGCCATAGTCCACGTCTAAGTGCGACCCAGTATACTAACAAAAACAAAACACTTTCTACACTCCCATACTAGGATTTTCTCCTGTGTCGTTTATACCATAGACACACAATCATGAATACGTGGTGTATTGACCAGACCCAGAATACAAATCTAAACATTATTCAGTCTGGCCTGGAATCGAACCCGGATCCCATTGCACGTCAGACCAGTATGGTGGCCGCTCCGCCACAGGTCGTCTTACCTAAAAATAGAAACTAACAAACTCTTAAGACAGATTTCATGAATGATCCAGTGTGTTCTAAATCCGATTCAGGAACTTGCATAGCACTGGCGAATATGATAGTCAATTGATTGATTGTATGATGCCTTGAGCTCCAATATGGTAGATTGTCGTCTTGTTAGCTACGTACTTGTATATCAATAGGTAAGGAACGGCGAAGGTCAATCTTGCGAATTGACAGTGGGCACATAATGTAAAATTGTACATACATAGAATACATAGGTAAGTATCATTTTTTTTGTAGGTATCGAATCGAAAATATTTAATAACGTCCATTATATGATATTTTTATATACCTATATGTATTTACTAAATATTCCAGTGAGATTACTTTATTTTGTCCAGTATCTACTACGTATATCAAAATATGACGAATCCATAAGGAAACTACGGAGCATTATAATTTAAATAGGTACCTATCTATCATATGTAGGTAATGTTTATTATCATTACGATGATTACCACTATAATTTCAGTCATACAATAAAAATGATTTTTATTGACTGAATTCATTCCTATTCTAAATTCGTCGAATAAAGTGAAATCTAAATAAGTAGGTAGATTATATCGAAATAATTATTTCGAAATGTTCGAAATAATGGTAACGTTAAGTGCTGCTGTATTTTCGTTTGAATGGTATAGTGAGAAGGAATATGTAGATATATGTATTACTAGCTGATCCCCGCGGTTTCACCCGCGTTAAAAAGTAAAAGGGAATACTTATTCAAACATACATAGGTAATAACCCGCGCTCCTGTGAGGGGGCCCGCATGCGCGTGGCTATATTTTTTTCGAAAATTAAAGTAGCATATGTTACGCCTTAGACCTTCAGCTATTCGCCAGTGAAAGACCTGTCAAAATCGGTCCAGCCGTTTAGAAGATTAGCTCAGCCAAACAGACAGACAGACAGACAAAAAAATCATTTTCGTTATACTTCTATATGCACTGAGTAAAAAAATGTTATTTTGAAATCACAAACAGACACTTCAATTTTATTTATTTGTATAGATGGGTACGGGCAACCCTAGGTGTAGTTGATAAAGATCTATAGATGTACATCGGCTACAACAATCACTTAACTGTTATCTACATAATTTAAGTACTACAAACCACACCTAAAACAGGACACGCAAGAATAGCTGAAACTGCTGAAAGCATTGGCATAATTATCTCCTTTACCACCACACTCTTCACAGCAGCGTTAACCACTCTATTATAAGACAGAAACCGTTGTTGCAGTGAGTCCTCAGGAGTCCAACCACGAAGGTATCTAAAAGTTTTGAAGGTGGTAGAACTCTATGTAGTTCGACTCTGTTATAAGGTTGTATAATGTCTATTTCTGCCTTAGTTATAAGGCAGAAATAGGTGTGCACTGGTGTGTTCTGGTCTGAAGGGTGTGGTTAGGGAGATATACTTATCCGAGGCGTTCCAGCTCAGTCCTCAGCAACGCATCTGTAGTCAACCTCAGTGAAGATCTTAATTTTATATAAGGTTGATTACAGATGTTCATGGGCGGCAGTGGCTGCTTACCATCAGGTAGACTGCATGCTCGTTTGCTACTTCGATCATATAAGAAAAAAGTTCTATAATCAATTTATTACTGCGTTACAGATGTGTGTTCGCGTTTGGCTAGAGGTGGGGCACGCTTGCGAGCCGCGGCGCACGGCGTCGGGGCGCTCGCTGGCGTTAGACTGGCGCGTGTGGGTCCGCGGCACCCGCGGCACCGACATCAGCCCCTTCGTGCACAAGGTCGTCTTCAACCTCCATCCGCCCAGCGCCTTCGTCTACCCGAAGCGAGGTCTGTCACGCTGTCGTATACACTCTGGTTAGTTACAGGCAACGGGTCTCTCCCGAGTGGAAGGTCTCAAGCAACTTGCCTGCTGTGAACAGATCCTTGACTTCTTCCTCGGTTTAACTGTACAAATCGGTATCATGATAAATTATCACTATCACCAAACTAATGAGTCCTCGTGGACTAAAGTACACAGAAAAAAGGTAAGGATTTAAAGACATAAAATAAGTCTGTTGCGCGTCATGTTTAGTATACCTAATGACTGACGCGCACTAGGTAACACTGGATTATTTATAGGTACAGGTGTTCTTTAGTTTAAGGTTTACTTTGAATTGGTATGTGGGAATATGAATGAGAACGCGTGTGTCTCTTGTAATGGTTTAATTGCGACTGTTTTTACAAACAAAACAACTTAAGCGTTTTAGTCTTAACATAACCGCCCACCAAAGGACTATATACGTCCTTTCAAAATGGAAAAAACAAAACAAATTAAATTTATCATTACAACATACATTAAATTTGAATTTAATATATAATGACATTACTTAGGGGCGTAGCATGCATTAACAATTGAAAAGAAATTAACCTTAAATTTGACCGTAAATTGAATATTTTTAGTTTAAACAGTAAACACATTTAGTTGACAGTAGTGTCAATTGGCAGAGCACAAAGTTTAGTTACTGATCGTTTGGATATAGTATCGCCACTTTTCACACTATAAACTCGTGTCACGCCATCTGGACCGGGATGTTTCTCTGTGATACGTCCTAAGGACCATTTTCCCGGAGGCAAGTTGTCCTGTTTAATGAGAACTATTTCCCCAAGTTTAAATTCTTCTACGCGTCTAAGCCATTTTGGTCTTTGCTGAAGTCTCGTTAAATACTCAGCTTGCCATCTGCTCCAAAAATCGTTTTTAAGTTTTTGAGTGTATTGCCATCGTGTGAGATTACCAGTTTTCAGGTCTTTTAAACTAGGACTTGGCACGACGACTAGAGCTTCTCCAATCAGAAAATGGCCTGGCGTCAATGGGTTAAGTGTATCATCATCTATGGGGCACAAGGGCCGAGAATTCAAGCATGCTTCTATTTCACAGAGTACAGTGGTCATTTCTTCAAATGTCAAATGAGTAGTGAGAATTCGTTTCAGATGGTACTTCATAGACTTAACACCTGCCTCCCATAGTCCTCCAAAGTTTGGTGAGTATGCGGGAATAAAGTGCCATTGGGTCCCATCATTGGCTAATAAGTCAGCAATCTCTTTGTCAAATTCTAGACCGGCATCCTTCCAAGCGTTCCAAAGTTCTTTATTGGCGCCGATGAAATTTCTACCCTGGTCGCTCCACAAATTAGAGCATTTACCTCTGCGCGCACAAAACCGCTTGAAAGCGCCTATGAATGCTGCTGAAGTTAAATCGCCTACCAGTTCCAAATGCGTTGCTTTCGTGGACATACATATAAATATTGCAACATATGATTTGCTGGTCTTTGCTCCTCTACCCTTGTTCATTAGGATCTGAAAAGGGCCAGCGAAATCCACGCCAGAGTTAAGAAAGGGTCGAGCTGGAGTCACGCGCACGGATGGTAAGTCACCCATTATTTGATTCCTCACTTTGGCATTATGCTTAGCACAAACTAAACAGCGATGGACATATTGTTTGACTATTGATTTTGCTCTGACTATCCAATATTTAGATCTTAAATAAGTCATCATTAGCTGAACACCACCGTGTAGGGTTTTCTGATGCGCTTCTGCAATAATGAGTGTGGTAAGATTTGTAGTTCGTCCTAAAATAATTGGGTGTTTGTTGTCATCCCTTAAGGCTGAGTTTCTTAGACGTCCGCCCACCTTAAGGATACCATCTTTATCTAAATAGGGATCTAATGATTTAATTTTACTGGACATTTTTACGTGACCCTTTGTTTTTAGTCTTTCAATATCTTCTTCAAATTCTTCCCTTTGTGCTGATTTTATACAAACTTTTAACGATTCTTCCAATTCTTCAGTTGTTAAATTACTATTTATGTTGTTTTTTAACTTTCTAAAATTCAAAAATCTTTTGCTTAGTGCGATTGATTTTAATAATTCTTTAAGTGTGTTAAAATTTGCTATCTTTAAGTTTAATCTTCCAACGTCTTCTTCCTTGATTATCTTCAAAACTTGTATTTTATCCTTTTTCCTTTCTATATCTATTGCTATTACATTTGGTCTTGTGAACTGTATCTTCTCTGCAGATAGCCATTCAGGTCCCTTCCACCATAGGTCGCACTTCTTAATGCCTTCTACTAACATGCCTCTAGATGCTATATCTGCAGGGTTGTCACATGATTGAACGTGGTACCATTGACTGTTCTTGACATTTGTAGTTATCTCCACGACCCTATTTGCCACAAACGTCTTCCACCTTAGAGGATCTCCGAACAGCCATGATAAAACAATGGATGAATCGGTCCAGCAAAAAATCTGAGATGACGATAGTCGCAATGCATGTCCAACTTGTTTAATCAGTCTCGATAGTAACAACGCCCCACACAGTTCAAGTCTGGGCAATGAGATGGTTTTCAACGGTGCAACTCTTGTTTTAGAAGCAATTAGGGATGTCTTAACTAATCCGTCTGGTCTTTTAACACGACAATACACTACAGCTGCGTATGCTTCAATGGAGGCGTCACTAAATCCATGGATTTCAATAGAATCTTTGTATGAGGTCATAGTACCCATCCATCTATCGACATAAATTTCATTTACGTTCTCCAGATCTGATCGTATAGACCTCCATCTTTCGGTAAGCGTATTGTTCAGAGGTTCATCCCAAGTGACCTTTTCAAGCCAGAGCTGTTGGATAAGAATTTTAGTTAAGACAATACATGGGGAGATCCAACCAAGTGGATCAAAAAGTTTCTGAATATCAGAAAGGATACTTCGTTTGGTGATTACATTTTCAACAGCTGGTAAGTTCACATTGTATTCGAATTGGTCAGTTCCTAAATTCCATTGTATGCCGAGTGCTTTCACCGTTCCATCGACCTTTAATTCTAGATGAGCATTACATGATCTCTCGCATGGGTTTATGGATTCCATGAATTGTGGATTATTTGACGACCATTTTTTCAACTTAAAGCCGCCACGATTTAATAGGTCCTTCAAATCTTGACTAACTTGTATAGCCTTTTCAACGTCATCACAACCGGACATGAGGTCGTCAACATAAAAATCTTCGCAGAGAATTCTAGCAGCTTCAGGATATCTACTACCTTCATCTTTTCCTAGTTGCATGAGAGTCTTTACGGCGAGGTAAGGAGCTGAAGCTGTTCCAAAGGTAACAGTCAGTAACCTGTAATCTTTGATGCAGTCTGTTGGGTCATTTCTCCACAAAATTCTTTGAAAGTCTGTGTCTTCTTTGTCTACCAAGATCATTCTGTACATTTTCTCAATATCGGCGACAAAGCAAACAGCATGAACACGCCATCTGATGAGCAAACTTCTGAGGTCATCTTGCAGAACTGGACCCAATAAAAGTTCATCGTTTAAGGAGATGCCATTGACACCCTTGCAGGAAGCGTCAAAAACAATGCGAGTCTTCGTGGTTTCTTTGTCGCTTCGGATCACCGCGTGATGGGGTAAGTAAACTGATTTGTTTTCTATTTCTCTTTCAGGTACTTCTTCGATGTGTTTTAGTTCTTTGTATTCTTCTATAACCTTACTATATTCTTCCTTTAATTTTGTGTCTTGATTTAACTTCTTTTCTAATTGTATAAATCTTCTTAGTGCTATATCTCTTGTTTTTCCTTCTGGTGATTTGGGTTCTTTTGTATTAAACGGTAGCTTAACTATATATCTTCCTTCTGTATTTCGCTTGTGTGTTTCCTCAAATAACTCTTCGCATAAATTTTCCTTCTGTGTATGTTTCCTACTTGTATCTGTATCAACTTCCCAAATACTTTTTAGTAATTCGTCTATGTTCACCTCTTGCGTCATGGCCATTAAGGACATTTGTTTATTATTAACCTTCATGTTTATTCCTCCCATTACGATCCAGCCCAGGCTTGTCTTTTGTGCGCATGGTGTTCCTGGTGGACCCTTGATTAGTCCTTGCTGTAGAATAGCTGTGTATTCGTCAACACCAAGAAGCAGATCAATGGAATCAGGTTCATTGAAATTTGGATCTGCTAAATTGATATTCTTCAAATGCGGCCACGTATTCGTTACTCGTGCATCAGAAGGTAGGTTTGTTGTCAAGCGTTTGGACATCACGTAGGCTCGAACAGATAAATTGAATTTAGTTTCCCATCGTGAAAAGACTTGAACATTGACTTCATGCTTAACATGTACCTTCATTGACTCCATGCCAGAGACGAGTAAATTTACAGGTGTTCTCTCAAGTTTTAAGATTTGAGTCGCCTTCTCACTAATAAAACAGGCTTGAGATCCTGAGTCTATTAGAGCTTTTAACATAGTTGTGTGACCATGCTCGCTTTTGATTATCACTACTGCGGTGGCTAGCAATGCGGTATGCTCTGCGTTACAATATGAGGTCATCGTCTGCACTCGCTTGACTTCTTCATCCGCTTGAATTGACGTTGTCGGCTGCTTGCAATCTACTACTGATGTCGACAGGTCCATAGATTTTTGTTGATGAAGAAGTGTATGATGACGTCTCTTGCAAATATGACATGACATGGGCACCTTACATTTGAATACAGCATGTCCCACGTTCAAACAATTAAAACAGAGTTTGTTTTTCTTGACACAATCACTTCGTTCTGTAACATTCATCTTATTAAAGTCACCACAGTGACACAGTGTATGTGCCCCTTTACATAAAACACATGTCTTTTGAACTGAAACATGCAATACTCGTTCTTTAGAGACCTTGGTGTAAATAGTTGGTGTCACCAGCTCAAGCGTTCGAAATTTTAATTCCAAAAATGCCTTTAGTTCATCTAATGTAGATAAATCTTCAGAGTTTACATTATATGCAGCTTGTTCCCACTCTTTGTGTGACTCCGGGTCTAATTTCTGTACTACCAGAAATATAATTAAAGGATCCCAGGAGTCGGTGTTCACATTTAAACCTTTTAGACTATTCATTATTTCATTTGTTGTATCTAATAAGGATTTAAGCTGAGATGATGATTGGCTGGTACACTTCTTCTGTCCAAAAAGCCTCTTCAGTAAAGCGTTTACTATTAAACGTTTATTGCCGTATCTGTGACATAATGTATCCCACGCTTGCTTATAATTTACACCTGTAACTTGCACATATTTTAACAAAGATGCAGCCTCACCCGCGATACTCGTTTTTAAATAGTGCAGTTTTTGCACGTCGGATAATGTGGTGCTATCATGTACCAAAGATGTATACAAATCTTTAAATGTGGGCCACTCTTCATAACTACCGGCGAAGACAGGTATTTGTATGCGAGGAAGTCTCACTTGCGTTTGAGTGTCGTTCTGTGAAGTGTTCTGGCTATTACAAGACACAGAAGCAGTCGAAGTGCTTGCGTTTAACAAATCTTTAAGATCACCCATCAAACACAAGTATAGGTCTTCATGTATAAAAAACTCTTCATTTACAAAATATGGTAGTTCACTGCGCTGTCCTCGATCAGTACAAGCAATTAATTCGTTATGTGCCTGCCGAAACTTCGCCCAATATTCTTCTAAACATTCTATACGCGATTGTAAATAGCCACGTGTAAGCCGCTGCTTTGAACATTTTCTAAGGTTTATTTGAGTCCTCTTCAATAATAATGCGAGATCTTCTAGAATACTGAGGGCTTGCTCCTTAGTAGACATGCCAGATGTTTAATTTCACGTTTTTAGGCACCAAAGTAGTTCATTACGATGTTTTGCACTATTGTTCCGAACGTAGTAAACAACTTTTTTCAATAAAAAATGGTACGATGCTTCTTATCTCTGGAATGCGGGGTCCCTTTTGTTCTCGACGGACCGACTCGATTGAGAATGTGTTTATGTATCCGGCGCGAATTCGACCATATGTTCTTTAGTTTAAGGTTTACTTTGAATTGGTATGTGGGAATATGAATGAGAACGCGTGTGTCTCTTGTAATGGTTTAATTGCGACTGTTTTTACAAACAAAACAACTTAAGCGTTTTAGTCTTAACAACAGGTATCGATTGAATCGATCAATCCACTGATCAGATCATAAATTAAAGAGTTCTACTGTCTTCCAAATATTATAACTATGTACCTACCCACTTAGTCGTTATTATTCTTAACTTAAATAGCCAACTCTAGAAATATTTATTACCTACACTACATGACCCCACTTGGTTATAAGCATATTCAGCAATCGTCGTTATCTCTTACTTAGCTAACTAATAAATACTTAATTATAAAAAATATTCCTTTCGGTTTTCTTTTCACTTCGATCACGTTTCGATTTACATTGTTACAGTCATCCAAGAACCGCCGTACGAGATACAGGAGTCCGGCTGCGCGTCGATAGACATACCCATTCACGTGTACCTGAAATGCAGCAACAAACCAAAGAAAATCTCTCTTCGGTACAGCCTGCACATCGAGAACAACAATAAGACTAGTTCAGAATCGAGATCTGTCTATTACGATTTCGAGAATCCATCGGAGCCCTTGTACACGGCTCTCATGAAGGGCGGAGGAGAGGTAGTCAGTCGCACACAAAACTGGAAGAAACGCCACAATAAGCTATACGTCCTTTTCGAAGGCGACTACAAACCCAAAGAAATGAAGACGAGGAAGTATAAGTATATCGAACCTGTCAGGTGTAAGCATTCGATGAGGCCCAAGAAGTACATAATAGAAGACGTTTGCCCCAAGTGCGGCGATTCCATTAACTCCGATTTTAAGAAGCAATTGCGTTCAGTTGCCATGACTGAGGAGGAAATCGAACACGTTTCTCATCTGTACTTGTCGTTTAGCAGCTACGAGAAATCTGTAAATGCTTTGACTCTACCGCCGTTCACTGATCCCATTTATGCGGTTCCCGAGTTACCAACTTACCTCTCGCGTCCTTACTAGTGTTAGCTAGGAAAGTGTAAGTGCATTTTAACTGTTTTCCTTGATATTAATTGTGCCATTTGATTATATTTTTTCATGTTACATAAATTGAGCTTTTTAAATTATTTTATTAAATTATTTTTATTTATGTTAGTTTAATCGGGTTATAGAAAGTATGTTTCCGTACCAATTGTTTTATGTCGTAGATTTTATTTATTATGAAGAGATAAACAAGTGTGACGTACTTTTGTACGCATATAAGATGTTATACTTATTTTGCGTATTAAATAGAACATTATACGTTATGTTTTGCATATACCTATAAGATATTACAGTGTATTGTGTTGCATCAGCGCGAGTGACTTCATCCATCGTAAAAATGCGCTCTAATGGTCCATTTAATTTAGGTCGGTTTGGTCGTATTCGGCAGTACCGACATATATGTCGCCGATCAGTGTAAACGGCAATTTGTTAGCGTACCTATTCAACTGCAGCCTGTTTGTGGGGATCGACCTAATATAAAACTGTACGGTACATGGTCATAACTTGTTGTTCAAGAAACCGATGTTTCTGTGGTTATGTTTTCTGTTTCTGAGTCGAGGCCAGCTGAGATAGATATAGGATGATATATGATGGATATAGATCCTATATCCATAGGCTGAACCGAATGCGGGCGACGTCAAAAAGAAAGAGACAACAGGAAGTGACACATGGGCGAATTGAGGCGACTACCAGTATGATTAGCTTAGCACACTTAACGTCGTCGCTTACCAGTCATTGAGATACGTAAATTTTATTTTGCTGGTTTGTTGCTGTTTTTAAATTTTGTAAAATTTCATAGACGTGCCATTCATTGTTGACAACAGAGAACTGATAAAAATGCAGGTGTCTTTGTGACATAAATACGATTAGGTACTGATTTCTATTTGTTTGTTGGCGACAGCGGTTTTCATACTAATCGGCTCCTATGCCACTTCCTCTTCTTTCTCTTTCCGTGGGCGACGCGTTCTCAACCGACTTAAAATAAATAACTCATTATTAGGACTGTTTTTCTAAACGCGCAAAAAGGAATATACCTTCAATTATATTATTTAATTTTATCTCTGATGGTTGCGTGTTGCTTATGTTTTGATTATATATTTTTTTATTTAAGTAAGGGATTAATGCAATATCTAACTCATGCCAAGTACATACTTAGTTCAACTATTGTTTCATAGAGGCCTTAACTGGAATATTTGGTAAAAAATGAAATAGGTAATTATATTATATTCTACATTCCTTACTCTACATGGCTTCTATAGGCATATTAAGCAATGGAATTAATTTTTTATCAGTAATACCTATTACTTTTCGTTCGATTGTAAATCTTATTAAGGTGCTATATAATTATAGTCTGCAGTGATGTGGAAAAGATATTTTTAGGGAGGACCCATATTAATATGTACTGAAAAATAGCGCTTCGGAGCATAATGAACAAAACGCGAAATGAGCACCGATCTCAAAAAGTACAAATCGCAAAAAGTACAAAATGC